>JANZLQ010000017.1:7379088-7425330 GCA_026212715.1 Elanus axillaris | reverse complement strand
GGGGGGTGTTGCAGCACCATCAGGTTTATCATGCTTTCCTCTTCCCTCAGACCCCCTTAATCCGCCTCCCCTGGACAGGAGAGGGGCCGGGCATATCCCTACATCCCTTCTCCATATGTCGCAGAGGAGCCAAACCTGATGCCTGCGTATTTTATTATTCTTTTTTTTAATCCTGCTAACCTATTACAAATCTAAACAAATCTTTACACTAACGCTTAGGGATGTGAGGCAGCAGCGGATTGCTTCCCGCTATAAATTCTTCATGGCGTGCTTCCCCATCCTACTGAAAACACACGAGTGGTGCAAGCCCTGGGCATACACATGTGTGCATGATTTTGCAGGGTGGAAGATGCCTGAAAAATGTCCTACTGAATTTCGTTTGTCCGAAGAGGGTATGTTTTTACGTCTGGTACTTTAAAGCAACAAAAAGCCGGCTCCCAAACCCAAACTTGCACGTAGCATAGAAAATTGTAGTATTACATCCTATAGCCAACTTTTTTCACCCGTCAAGGAAAAATAAAACCCTCTGGAAACAATATTCTGTAAAGCTTTTCCACAGCAATTAAATTGAACAATACAAAACTAGAACAAAAAGCTAGAAAAAAAGTAGGGCAATAAAAAATAGAATAGCAATAAAATAGAACAATCCTTTTATAAGATCTGAGAAGCTAAAGAGCTCCTCTGTTTTTCAGAGACTTAACCATCTGTCTCCCATGAAGAATTTAAATGGAATGTTTATGGAAAATAATAATTAAATTGTCACTAGTATTGACAAAGCAATATTTGCTCCCTGATTTAACTCTCTGGCCCATCCTGCCTGTTCTGCATTCTCCTCTTCCCAGGGCCCATCGCACAGCATTTATTCACCCTTTAATTAGGACATCTTGTGCATGCCAATGGGATTCTCTGGTCATCCGCTGCTAATGGCACTGTCTGATGAGAACCTGCCAGAGAGCTGAGGACTGGTCCCTTGCTTGCCCCAGCTCCCCCCAGCTCTGCAGGGACTCGCTCCTGGCAGTAGTGGCATTGAAGTCAATGGTGACACTCTTAGGAGCTGAAGTTTGCAGGACTGCGCCTTGACAATATCAAAAGGCTGAAATCCTTAAAAGCTTCCTTTCTTCTATGAATGCTTTGCTTGCATCACTTTTCAGTGTAACAAAAAGTCCAAATAGGTGGACAGATTTGAAATGTCAATAAATATTAGAGCACCATTATTTGGCAGGAACATTAAATGAAAGCCATTAACTGGCTTTACTATAGTAAAGCAGGATTATAGTATTTAGGGCTGGCCTAGGTTGCTGTAGAGACAGTGATGTGGTTAGATGACTGGATCCAGATCATACTTACCAGGGGTTTCAGCATTCTGTAGTAAGTATCCTGTTGCAAGAGGATATTAGGGGCAGCTGGCTACTAAAGAAGGGTACAATAAAACATGAAAGGCAGTCCTGAAATTTCTTTTAAAGTAAAATTAAACTCTTTTTTTCATTTTTTTTTTTTTTTTTTTTTTTTTAGTCTTGTGAGATCCTGTATGGATTTTGCAGGGATTTTGCTGTTTATCCCTACTAAGATTCTACAGCATTGCAATTAGGAGGCTGTTTATGTCCTGTGAACAGAAGCTGAGACACTTTACATCCTTGGAAATACCCATTTAAAAAATGAGCTCATTTTCATTGTGTTTGATTGCATTACCCTTCTCAGGACATGACATTTTTATGTCTGCTGTTTTACTTTTCAAAGGAATTGTCATCATCTGTTCTTTCTGTTTCATTTTTGGTCTCAGTGTTGTTTTGTCAGAGAAAGGCATGATTAGTTCCTTTAATTGAAGAAGAATTACTTTATAGCAGTTCAGGATTTGACAACCAGTTTAACCTGATCTATGACTGAGCTGTCACTGAGCGGGAAAGGACCCTGCACCTTCCCTAGCCTGGGCCATACATTCCTACCTGCTTCCTTGTACCAGCACTCATAATCACGTGACAATACAGTGAATGGATAGAGATTTTACCTTCCTCTTGTAGCTAATTAAGCAAACACACAGATGTTAAAAAAGAGTTGGCTAGGTCCTTTGTTCTGCACTGCACATTTGGTACTTTCCAGTTTCTTATACTTCATCAGTGAGGACGGCAGGAATTCATGATTGGTTAAGTCAGTTTATTTAATGCAAAACAAGCTGGAAAAAAATCCAGTAGTTCTACAGATTTTGCACTGTGTGTGATAGGGAGAAGTAAGATGTGTCACACAAACGCTTTTCAGGTGCGATGTTTCACAAGCTGCCATTGCTATGCCTCTGGCTAAAACAGACGGGTTGACAGCCTTTTTTAATTCACTTGGAAACACGCCAAAGCCCGCAACCTTTCCATACAAATCCACGTAAGTTGGACAAGCAGCATCCATGCTGTTATGTTGTCTGTCACAACATGATTTGCATTAATTATTAGTTTTGAAACATACACATTCACAGATTAGTACAAGGTAGCTGTTGTTTTTCTGGATACTGATTCCTCCAGGAGTATTTAAGGAGCAGAGTAAGCTTTGCATGTAGATCTCTAACTGCTGGAAGGCACCTGGACTTCTGAATCATTTCAGACTATCAACCTGTCCAAGATCTACAATAATTTATTTATTTTTTCTTGGAAGCATCTCTGCTCTCCTCTCTCCCTCTCTTGTAAGTAGATTGGAAGAACAGGCCCTAAGCTCTGGAGATAAACTATTATTTTTGTGGCCCATATTTTAAAGTGTTAGACAGTAAGAACCAAAAGCCAACCCTTTGCTACAGGAATGGCATGCAAACAGCAAATGTTCTGATTCTGTCAGTCAAAGACAAATTCTTTTAATGGGAGAGCTCTCCCTTGTCCCATAGCTTTCTTTCATCTCTCCTTTACTGCAACTCCCCACATTGCCTCAGTTCAAAAAAAGCTACTGTACATGTTCGTATGTAGAGTGTAGGAAATACAGATGCTCATGAAATTAATGGGAATTTTCGCTTGATTACAATGGGGATGGGATTTAAAGTGATGTCAGACTCTGGCTTTATCAAAAAGCTCTGTGAAACTTAGGTGGAAGTTTCTAGCTGCAGACTACTAGCACAAGCCTTTCTCTGCAAAGCCATGGAAGTGGGCAGTACACAGACAACATATTTCTTGTTTAATAACAACCGATAATAGGGTCCTGAAGGAGTTTGGTTTTCACAGGAGATGCAGAAACAGTAAAGTAAATGTCATTTGAGTGTTTTGCTTTGTAAGCTTTGGAGTTAGTCAGTGCCATGTGTCCCAAGAAGTTTTACACTGTGATATAAGAAAAGGAGGGCAAAGACTGTTCATGTGCATTCATATGATAAAATTTACTGGTGCTGCTTCTCACTGGTCAGGATGAGGTCTGTACCACTCATTCTCTGTGATAGAAGACCAGAAGGCCTTTATAATGGGCGACAGAGTTGCAAGGATCTATTGGATTGTTAGCCCAATGCCTGGACAGTAGCCCTGCCAAGGCGTTTTGCAGCCCTACAAGGAAATAAATACTTATACTGCATCCCCAAAATCAGGCAACTTTTCAGAGTACAGTAGCTGAAAAGCCTCAATACCTGCATTGGAAAGATGTTGCTGATGTGTATCTAAGATCTCGCCCTGGTTAGAAACAACTAAACTTTAGACTTACGAGTGAAACATCAAAATCTCAGAATGGTCAAGAATCACAAACCAGGACCCCTGAATCTGTGCTTCTTCTCACACCTCCCAAATCATAACCATAACCCCAAACATCTCTCTGCCTCACATTCTGATTTGAAGGTCCTAGTTCTTACTCCAGGTCTGACTCTGTTCAGCTCCACCCAGATTGCTACCTAAAATGCAAGAGTAGCACCGTGACTGTCGCACATGATGCAAATTTACCTGCGTGCATTAACAAGCCTTTATCTTGTAGCACTTGAAAGGACATGTTTGAATCACAGGTTTGTCAGCCATACTACAATCTTTACTTCTCTGTGTCAGGAAGTCCAAAAGTAGATGGGACAGTCCTGAGGTAGCTGTAATCATCGTCACCCTTCATGATTGTGCTGCCCATCTGTATGTCTCTTTAGAAAGAGCATGGATCATTTTGGGAAAACAGAATGCTGCCAAGTCAGCAGATATAAAAGTGTAGAAGACAAAAAAGTGAAGTCTAAAGTGAAAAGCAGTCTGTATATTTCTTCAAGGTATCCACGATGATCCATTTGACACCTGATTTTCCATCAAGGTCATTGGCCAAAAGAGAGAAACCATATAGGTGTGAGATGGATGATTTGAGCAGAACAATGCTTTGACCTGATTCAGCCAGAAGTTATTGGCTTGGTACAGGAGTAAAATTCTTTGGCCTGTTCTTGGAGGAATAGCATTAGATAACCAGGCAGTCTTTTCTGTCCGGTAAATTCAGACATCTTAACTGTTACCTATCTGTTCTGTTAAATGGAAAAAAAGATTATTGTGAGAGATACTGAATTACTGGCACTAAATTGTAAATGTAAAAGTTGAGTATAGTCAGAGAAATCAGTACAGCCAGAAAGCCTTTGCCTGAACACCCAGGCTCAGCATATGAAATTCACATTATAGTAAAAAATGTTATGCATCCAATGCAGAAAGTGTCAGGCCATGGAAATAAGAGTATTTTAATAGAAACCTATTTTATTTCTGTCTCAGAATGGCCAGCAACTGTTACCTTCTAGTAATGTAAACAGCATGCGTTACACTCAATTTTCCCTCCTTTCCCTGTTCAGTTCCAATGACCACATGGAGTAGCCTCATATTTTGTTAAGCCCTCAGTTACACAGTTGCTGCTAAAAACATTCCCATTGCTTGGTGAAATCTGTGCTGACAGTCTACAGGTATTTCTGATAGTAAAGTCTTGCCACAAATACCTATGACTCTAGCATGTGTTTCTGCTTTGAGATCAGCAAAAGTGTTTTTCAGTCCTAGCACAATTGGCTTGGATCTCCAGGCACTATAACTGAGCCCTGCCCTGCCAAAGGCAATGGGAACAAGTGCAGAAATTTCCATTTTGTCAGGGAACAGAACCTAGGATTCTTCTTTCTCTCCCTCAGTAACATTTTTTGTTATTTCTGTGAAAAGTGATACAGCTTTAGCCTGGAGAAGAGTAACCCTCCTCTCACAGTCTTGATGGTTTGGACACTGTTGACATTTGGGGGTTTTAATCTTGTCAGACAAAGGAAGGAGGAGCAGCAAGTTTCCAGCTTGGTCAGAGCTCTAAAGATTGTAGAGAAAGGGAAAGTAGCAGCAAGAGTCAGTACTGCTATCTTTTAAAATAATTGAGGTTTATTTTGGAGAGGATTCTGGGCTAAGGCACCGAAAGCAAGAAGTAACACCTGATCTCACAAGTTAAGCACTTCATCGCTATAGTCTTTGGTATTTTTCTACTGGCTAGCCCTTGGTAGCTCTCGTATGCTCATTTTTGAGGATCCCAATCAATTGGCATCTAACTGTACCCACACGATGCATATGGGTAGAGAACCTGTCCCTATATTCCAGATTCCATTCCAGGAGCTCATTTCAGGTAGATCAGCAGTACCGTACAGCTCAGACACACAACATCCATCTCTGCCCGTGCAGGAGAACTGGGAGGTACATCCCACCCACAGATCAGTTCTGTGTAGGAGTATGGCCTCAGGCCTGCCCCTCATCTCACCACCTTGGCCTGGTTTCCATGAAATAATAAAAGAAGTCAGACTCACATGAGTCACCTAATAGTTCACAGTTACAGACCCAACAGCAAGCTCTACCAGCAGCACTTCTGCCATGGCAGAGAGAAGTCTGTGCAAGCTAATTCTTTTCCTCCTTTCAGATTAGGGCTGTCATGCTGGAGGTTTGGGTTTTTTTTTTGCTATCTGATCTGGCTGTGTTAGGTCTTATATCTCTGTTACATTGCCATCTGCCAGATAAAACTGCCCTCAAAGTCAGCCTTTGCCATGTTTAACGTTGCAGCATGTCTCTCCATCTTTGAATCCAGTCCAATGCCTGCAGAAACCTGGAACTATTTTGTAAATCTAACTAGATACAGTGTAATTTTTAGCTGGGGCTAGAATGACTGTAAACCTTAAGTTTGCAGAAGTGTCTGGGCAAAGAAACAATATATGATCTCCACAAATGAGAAGGGTGCCATTCACCATGTATCTGAAGGACTTTTGCCTTTCTAAGCATTGCTTACTTAATTCATCAAGAAATCAGTGAGCCTGTTCAGTCTTTAAAAGTGGGCCTTTTTTCTCTTAAGTACCTGATTTAGAGTTTGCCTGGAAAAAGAAGTGTTTTCATTATTACCTCCTCTAGAAGTTTTCCTTTTACTTTCTTTTCCTAAGCATAAGTCTCAGAAGAAAGGGACTTTGTTGGCTTTCCTTTGAAGTCTATTGTTACTTGTCAAATTCTGTCTTTCTAAAGCACAATGGTGATGTACTTTGGCAGATTTCTGGTGCTTTGAGCTCTTTAATCAGTATGTCCATTCCATAATGATATTAAAAGCAAAATTTATCTTTATCTTAAGCAAGGAATTTAATTTTCTCCAAATATATTGGCCCATCTTCTGTATTAAATGCAGTACATATAGAAGGTGTGTTGCAAGAATGCAGTACATTCATGGGGATCAAATGCTCTTCTGGAATGCAAAACCAACCCTGACTCTTCTTTTATTTTCAAAATGTATCTGAAGAAATCTTCTGGTTTGCTTGACATGGCTTCTCAGTGGATATTCTCCTCCTCCTTTATTAGTACCAACATTGACAAAGTGTTCTCAGAGACTTTGAACATGTTTGCAATTATTTATTTGTTGACAACACAGTTTTATGCTGAAAAGCATTTCTGCAATCAACATTACAGCAGTTAAACCACATTAATGCTCAAACAAGGCTTTTAATCATCACAAGCTGATGCTTTGCTTGATGTCAGTACTCCTGGTATATGGCAATTTATAGAATTTAAGGTCAGAAATGATCGCTAGATCAACTAATCTGCTCCTGTTAAATTTCATTCCCCTGGACTCCCAAGTGCCTTCCAGCAAGGCACACACTCCTGATCTCCTTCATCTTATCACACCAGAATAAGGGTCTTCCCATGTCAGATCAAATGTCCACCTAGCCCAGCATCCTGCCTCCCACATGGACCATAATCCAGTACTGAAAGAAGCATGTAGTAGGGTAAAAATACTTATTTCTCTATGGGATACAGCTTTATCTTTGAATAGTAATACTCTGACATTTTCCAGCTCAGGCTGTTCCTAAGCTGGACACAGTGTTTAGTATGTGTTTGGTCACCCTCAGTAGATTTTTCCTTCCTTGAGCCCCATTCTTCACTCTCCCCATCAATTCATGTAAACTCTCAGTATCCACAATATACTATGGTCTTTTCTTTTTTTCTCCTTTTTCCTTAGTCGTGTACATATTTTGCTTTTTTTATGCTTCCACCGCTTGGTTTGTTTAGGGCTTTCTCCACCAGTCTAAGGCCATCAGTGTGCAAAATTTTCATGTGCCTACACTTGTGCACAGTCATCAAGTCACAGAGCAAACATACCAAGCCCTGAAAAAGTGTCAGCATTGTGTTTCTCAGGCTGACTAAGGCTTGATATACCTGTTCCCTAAGCTACTAGCAGAAGCCACCTTCTCTGCAAAGCCATGGAATTGTGGCTGTGAGGTGGTGCCTAAGCTAGATATCACCTTTTTGCTTGGGAGTTGGCTTGAGACTGGCGTATACGGTGTGGAGACAGTGTAAGCTCGTGTCTAGTTGCAGAGTGCTATTGCGAGTCTCTCACTGGAGTGTTTTTCTATAGCTCTTAAATAATTTGGTACTTTTCTCTGTCATCCCAGATTTTTATGTACTACTTCCAAAATGTAAACCCTGGAATATGCAAGCCTCCCTCCCTCCCTCCCTCCCTCATGTTCCATTGCAAACCTACTAATGCTATAGATGAAAGGTAACCTTTTCCCTGCTGTTACTCCTTATTTCCCAGTATACACATCCAAGGCCTGGATTCACCCTTTCAGCTGTAGCACTATGCTGATATGTTACACACAGCTGTTAATCTAATGCAGTGTTAGCTATGTCCAGATACAATGAAAGTAACCAAACTTCAGTCTATCACAGACACAACCACATGCTCTCACCTTATATCTAGAACTGTAATTACCAGTCCATATCTAGAACTAGCAGCAATTCTCCATAAAAAGTTCTGTTACATTCAGTATGGTATTGCCATGCCATTATCTCATGATTGGTAGTGCATTAGTGATGAAGACTTCACATCAGCCCTGGAGTTCTCCCCAAAGATACTGTAATCACTCAAAACCTTGTTTCTGGCTGCTCTTCTTTTGTTAGACTTTCTTTCTTCTAAGAGATACTGGAGAGGACTTACACTTAACATTTGCTAGATTTTGCTTTTGTGGGAGTGTTATTTCCTTTTTGGTATGAGAACTCCTGAGAGACACTGCTCTTCCCTAACTACTTCTGAAGAGTCTAAACTGGAAGGAACTCAGATAGTTTCCTTTTTAGAGAATGTTTGTCTCTATGGATATCACTGCTAGGAAACCTTTTCTCTGGTCATGACAGCTGTTTAGAACTTGTATATTTTTAGTTTAGATTTGCTAGCTATAGTATTGATTTCATCAGGCATTTGATAATATTTTTATTATGACTTAGTTCCTCTCTCTCTTCCTCCCTGCCCAGACACACACAGTCTTTTCTTCCTCTGAGTTTTTAATGAGGAACTGCTGCTTACATGTTTCTTGTGTGGTCTGAAATCATATGCTGCATTTCTTAAATGTTTATTTTTCTTTATGGCTATATGAAAATTTTGCAGTTACGAGATAAAAACATTCATATGTCCATTACACGTTGTGAGAAAATTACAGCACCTTGAGAGGTCACAAGGAAGCTACATGGGCAACTTCAGTGTGGATGCAATACTACAAAAGGCATACATCCAGTAGGCAGGGCAAGACACTAGGATTGTATTGTAGCCCCAATTTTGAGCACTCCTAATTTTAAAAAAGGGAAAGAAAAAATGTATTCTTGCAATTTTTCTTGAGCTGGGACATTGAAGGACAATTCTTTTTTTCTTACAAGCAGGAGGTTAATCAAGCGGTTAAGATCTAGAGTTTAAAGCTCTAATAGGATGCAAAAATTCAAGTACTGCAAGTGCCTTCAGAAAAAGGGCATCTCTATGCTCCAGATGTTTTCCCCAGCTATGAAGAGATCATTTTTTCCCCCAAATTTCACAGATCTGCTCCATGAGCAGGAGTGTAACAGACCATTTTTATAAATATGCAAACTCCCCTACACTTGGGTCTGCCCTCCAGAAGATTTTACCTTCTGGGCTGAGCTGGATGTCGTCACGATGGCCAGTTCTACTTTTAACAGTCATCTTTTAGTTTTTAAAATAAATATAAGGGATGTTTTCTTTCTTTTGATGATCCTTTGGACTCCTTAATCATCTCAATCAGATGACGCCCCTATCCTGAGGGAATTCTTTAGTGGGTTAAAATTTGGCAGCACAAGTTTTTACAAAAGCATTTCCTGGACTAAGGTGGAGCAGAATGGCATTCTGTCAGTTCTGAACTGGTGTGGTGTCTCTTGGGGAGGATAGCCTGCTTATGTAAATTGGAGTTGCTTATGATAGGGAAAACACTGCTTTTATTTACCCTGGGACTGAGTCAGAGCAGTTTCCATTTGTGAACTGGAGAGCAGTAACTCAATTCCTCCCACATGTGCATAATCCCCAGAGAAAGTGGGTCTTGTTAGAGGACAAGGTTTGGGTCAAAGGTTATTGGCACTGCACAAAAAAAAAAAAAAAAATAAAGAGAGATAAAACAATGAAAACCAAGCATTTAACTGGATTTTATCAGAAGAACTGCCAAATGAATACACTGCCAGGAAACTTTACCTGCAGCTCTTTACTACAGTTGCTCTGTCAGAAAAAGCTACGCCTTCTTATCTGTGCTGTTACTTGAGCAATGTCTCAGCATCTGAGGTTGGGGGCACACATCCAGGATATTGTAAGTATGTCATTGCCAAGTCTGTAAATACAGTTCATGTTTGTTGGCAGTTGCTCTGTCCATTAACATTACATCATCCTTAGACCAAACCCATGATAATGAAAACAGTTTCAGTCCAAGTAATTCAGCTTCTGACTTAAAAGTCCCTGGTATAAAAGGTGACATCAGGCCACAGATGCCACGTACTCTAAACATCTTGCTTCCTTTTCCAGTACCTACCCTGTTTGCAAGTTTTGAAAAAAGTGCTAAAACCAAGGTTTTTTTAAACCAAAAAAACTCAGATCCTTTTGAACCAGCACAGCTATCAAGTATCGTCTGCAATTCTTTAATTTTTGAATGTTCTATGTCACCAGAACGCTCTGATCACTGTAGATAAGAAAAGGATGAAGGAATTCATTATTGTATTTCCATCAGCCCCTTTCAGCTTCTTCCTGTTTTATACAAAATCCATAACCTTTTAACTCAGATTGGTCATATTGCTCAATAATGGGAAAGTTCCACAACTTCTCTGAATTATTTTTTCAGCTTCATCTTTGTTGAATTCCTGTACTTTGTTTTCAGCTAAACAAAACTGCTGAGATTGCTGGAGCAGTCATTGCTCTGTCATTGACAAAGTCCTCCAAACCCTCTTTTATCTTTTCTAAGTCTTCAGCTTCCCTGTAGAGTTCCTTGTTGCCTAAATTGTATGTTGTAGTGTAATTAAAGTCCTCTTCATGCTCAGCATGAATTTCAGCATATTTTTGGTAGTTAGCTTTAAATGTAACAGAAGATAATTTTCTTCAAAATTCTGCTGCTTGCCATTAACAAGCTGTACCGTCAGTCCTTCTTCCTCCTTGCGATTCCTCAAAAGAATGTTAACATGGGTGTTTGTTAGGACTGTGGTGGGTGGCAACTTCTTTCTCAATAACATTTCAGTGTCAAGTCAAACTTCTAAGCCAGGCAGATACCTGATGATGGGAAAAGGTATGATTACTGTGCTTGAGGAGGATCTTACCCCTTTTATTTTCATTAGCTGAGAAAGCTGAAAAGATCACTTTTTCTGGATGCTTTTTTTAACAACTTTGAATATTGTAATTGGTGATATTCCTTGAGACATGATGCAGGAAATACATTTCACTCTACAGAGATACTATTGGCATTACAGTTACTGGTTTTTACTTCTCACATTTAGTCACCACACTTTTTATTTTTAGTAGCATTCTCTTTCATTCTTCCTTTATAGTTTCACTTGCAAAATCAAGACTGAGACCTTGAAACTATCTGAAGCTACTCATTCCTTCTTGTAGAGGGGGAACATAAGTAGAAGTTAGGAAGAGTGTTCTCAGCAGTGAGGTGTGTCTGGATCCAGGAAAGATGATAATATTGAGAGCAATGGGGGGAAGGGAACTGCCACCCTTTGAATGTTAATGGCTGAGGAGGTCAAGCTATCCAGGACTGTAGCAAGGTAAGGGTTGAATATCGGGGCATTCGGCCCAAAAGAGGGCAGAGGAGACACAAAATGTTTCAATTACTTATGTTACAAATGATATGCTGGTAGCAATTTTCTTAATATAACAGTACATCAGAACTTGACATTCTGGGTGCTTTTCTAACCATCTCTGTTTGGCCTTTGTCATTTCGCCAGTGTCAGTCACAGTAGCTGCTCTTGAACGCAGCTGATCATCAGGGCTCTGGAAGGCCTGGAGCAGAAAGTAGATTAATCTCAATGTCTACGGCACAATAAATCAGAATAAAAAATGGCTACATAGTGAATTCAGTACTGTGAAGACTCACTGAAAAACAAAATCACACTGGCTGGGATGCTGCCCAGTTTAAGTTAGTAATGAATCAATATATCTTCCACAGACACACCGAGTGTACACACAGATGACTGCATTCTTCCTCATCTAGTTAAAGCTGCAGCAAAGTCAGTAAAGCCTAACCTACCAAGTTTGGGTCTGGACCTCAGGAAATTTGCCTCTAAGGCTATCCAAATTTCATAAAATGTCTTAGAAACCTCCTAAGTTCCAGATTTTTAAACACCCAGGTGAGAAATACAAAGTTTGTGAAATCCACTCATTCTAGTAAGGAGTTTTCAAATGCTGTTGAAACCTTGTTATGGTCTCAAAGGCTCAAGTATCCAGAAGTCAAACCTCAGTATTGATTTATTGTCTAATTGAATGAGATCAAATGTAGTAGAAAGTCCTTCACAGGGCAAGTGCACAAAATAAAAACCCGTAAGATAAGACCGATACTATCATTTAAGTGAAGTTTGGTTGCGCAAGTATGAGCTTCTAGGTTTCATGTCTGTGTTAGGTGCTTCCAGTCACCTACCAATTATGCTTTCATTTAAAAAAAAATCAAAAAGTTAGATTTTCCTAATACTAATAGTGTAAATAAAATCTCTCTGCTGAAAGGAAGTCACAAGGTATATTTTACATAGAAATGAGTGTTCCTTGAGGACTGAAAAACCTGCCAACAGCAATTTTAATGGAAAATAATAACCTCCTTAAAAATAGAATCAGAGCTGCAGATAATTATTAAATGAAATTAAGTACATTTGGGCAGTTTTAATGCGTCGTTCATCAAAACTTAAACTGAGCCTGGGAAATCCGTAAACAAACATGAGGCAAACAAACAGCACTTCCTTAAATTCTAAAAACTGCATTTGTGAGATGAAGATACAACTGGGTGGTGACTGTGCTGACAGGGACTAACCTACTTACAGCCATGCCCTGTAGCCTGCCATTTTCCCAGGAGAAACTCCATGTTCTAATTATCTATTGTGATTTTTGCTCACTTCTACTTTTTGTTAACAGCAGCCCTAAATCTTTCGGACATGAACCAGTCCCTGTGAAGCCTGATTTACATCTCCCTAGTGCATTACAGCTACTTATGCTGTTTTATACATGTCAGATTGCTTTCGTTGTAACAACAACAAAATCCTTTGATGTGTTTTGTAAACAATTAAGAGTGTGTTAGCATACTTCTGGTCATTTTAAGGTACCATAGATATCCTGTTAAAGGAAACTTAACTCTAATAGTCCCAAACTTCTGAGAGAACTGGGAACGTATCGATTTTAAAACTAATCAACTTCTGACACTTTCTTTTGAACAGGGGGAATACACCTGAGGAGCAGTGACACGAAGAAACCTTTGTGAACGTCGTGGAAAGGAAAACTTGGCTAGTGGGGCATCTCCTTCCAGCATAGATTGCAACCGCTACCTTCCACTGAAATAGTTGCACAAGGTGAATAAATCACGGTAGTACTCCGAAGTATCTGCCTTTACAGGACGTTTTCCCTCCTCGCCCCGCGCGGCACAGGGACCAGCGGTCACGAAAAGGACGCCGTGCGTGCAGACGGCTTACAGTTCTTGCACAGCAGCAGGAAAACCGGAGTTGCTTTTCAGGCCGTTGAGGCGCTCAGGGGGGCGACCCCCCCAGCGCCAGAAAGAGGTCAGGTTTTCGGGGGGGTAAGCTAGCGAGCACGGGCAGCCGCGGGCAGCGGGAGCCGGCGGCTCCCACAGGGACAGGAGAAACGCGGGGTTCGCCGCGGACACCGGCGGCCGCCCCGCCTGCCAGCGCGGCGGCTCTCCGTATTCAGCCGGAGAAAGCGGGGCAGCGGGGCGGGGGAAGCCGGCTGGGGGGCGTGGGGCCCTGCCGCGGGAAGCTGAGCGCTCTCCGGTCTTCCCCGCAGGTGATGGCCGTCCGGCGGCAGCCCGGAGCCCTTCGCCCGGGCGCGGCGCGGCGCCGGCGCAGCTAGCGCGGCTCCATGGAGGGCAGCGGCGCGGCGGAGGAGGAGGAGAGCGGGGCCGGGCCCGCCGGCCCGCCGCCCCCCACCCCGGCCGCTCCCTGCGGCTTCAGCTCCTCCCTCTGCTTCAGCGCCGCCGCCGCCGAGCCGCAGCCGCCCGCCGGCGGCGGCCGGGTGGTGGAGAGCCAGTGGGAGATCAACAACGCCGCCTGCCCGCCGGAGGAGGAGGAGGAAGAGGAGGCGGCGGGGACGCGGGACCGGCCGGCGGAGGAGCCCGACCTGGTGATCGAGGTGTCGGGGCGTCGCATCCGGGCGCACAAGTCGGTGCTGGCGGCCAAGAGCGACTACTTTCGCGCCCGCGCCTCACGGGATGTCCTGCGGGTGAAGGGGGTGAGCTACGGGGCGCTGCGGCTCCTCATCGACTACGTGTACACGGCCCGCATGGGCGAGGTGCGGCACGACAACCTGGCCGAGGTGGTGAGTGGGGCCCGCGTCCTCCAGATGCCTTGCGCCCTGCACTGTGCCGCCGAGGCCATGCGTGCCCAGCTCCGCCTCGACAACTGCTACCAGCTCCTCTGCCTGGCCAAGAAGCAGCGCCTGGCGGAGCTGCGGGAGGCTGCCTACCGCTTCATGAGTGACCACTACCTGGAGGTGCTGCGGGAGCCCAGCGTCTACGGCCGCCTCAGCGGCACTGAGCGGGACCTCATTCTGCAGCGGCGCATGGAGGCCGGCCGGCCCTGCTTGCTGGTGGCCGAGGTCAGCGATGCCTTTGAGCGGCCGGGTGGCGGCAGCCGGCCACAGAGCCGCGAGAGCAGCCGGCCACAGAGCCCTTCCTCTGTGGTGTCGCTGGAGGAGAGCGGCTCCCTCATCCACTGCTACCAGGAGGCTAGCGGCGAGTGGAGGGTGCTGACGCGCCTGCCTGAGGAGGCCAATGCCAAGGGCTGCGCCATGTGTGTCCTCCACAACTACCTCTTCCTTGCAGGGGGCATTGCGGCAGGGCCGGTGGGCGGTGAGCCCCGGGCCCGCCTTTCTGACAAGGTCTTCTGCTACAACCCCCTTACCGACACCTGGAGCCAGGTGCGGCCGCTGGCTCAGCCCCGATCGCAGCTCAAGCTGCTGGCCCTGGACGGTTACCTCTATGCTGTGGGGGGTGAGTGCCTCTTCACCGTGGAGAGGTATGACCCGCGGGCCGACCGCTGGAGTCCTGTGGCACCCCTGCCCAAGGGTGCCTTCGCTGTGGCTCATGAGGCCACCACCTGCAACGGGGAGATCTATGTGTCGGGAGGCTCCCTCTTCTACCGCCTGCTCAAGTATGACCCCAGGCGTGATGAGTGGCAGGAGTGCCCTTATAACAGCAGCCGCCGGCGCTCTGCTGACATGGTGGCCTTCAAGAGCTTCATCTACCGCTTTGACGTGAGCAGCGGCCGCGGTGGGGAGCAGGCCCCAGGCGGTGGGGCTGGCGGTGGTGTTGAAGTTTTCCGGTACAACACGGTGGCCAAGCGCTGGAGCCAGTGTGCCAGCCTGCGGCCCAGCGGTGGCCCCATCCAGCCTTTCCGCTGTGCTCCCTTGGGCAACACCATCTACTGCGTCAACCGGACCGGCACCCTCCGCTTCAGCCTAGCCCAGGACGGTGAGGTGGAAGCAGATGGTGGGCTCAAGGGCACCTTCGATGGGGAGCTTCTTAAAGCTCCCTTGGATGCCAAGGGTGTTCTCCTACCCTTCGTGCTCACCCTGCCCGAGAGGCTGGACAAAGCAGGGGACCAGGAGGGCTCCCTCCTGCTGTGAGGTGGCCAGCCTGGCTCTGGCTTCCTGAGCAGGGAGCTGGGTTGCAGCTGTGGGGGACCCTCAAACTCCCACCTACAGAGGGGACCCTGTCTGGTGTGTCTGCAGAGAGAGGGGCCTCCTCCTTTCCTCCTCTCTGCTCCCAAGATGTTGAGCTGAAGCCACTTGGTTATGTAACTCGGTTGTAACTCTTTTTGTGTTTGCTGTGCTTTGTGTGAAAAGCCAAGCACATGAAAGGAAAAGCTGCTATAAGGGATAATCTCTGGATTATGTTTGTGCCAATGCCCAATCTGAGGAAAACTTTTTTTACACCTGGATTTCTAAAAAATTCCTGACGACAGTGTCATAATGGGACATCACCATTAGTGTTGGTTGCGTGTTTACATGTATTTGCAATCTGGGCTGGAGCCTTTTCTGCCATTTGTTTTCTTTCTCTCAGATGATACCGAGGGATAAACACTGCCAGCAACGTAGCTTGGCTGCATTTGTTTTTATGTTAAACCAACTATTTCCTGTGTTAGCAAAGTATAGGAAGAACATCTTCATCACAGCCTTTCATTTCTGGTGCAATAGATGGTTTAAGGAAGACGTGGCACTGTGTGGTCCCAGGAATTTCAACCACAAATGATTTAACAGATACCAGACTTAAATTTTTAAGTAACACGAATGTGTGCCACATGTCTGTATTTGGAATACAAAAAAAAAAAAAAGAAAAAGACAAGTTACCTTTTTAAAATGTGGCATACTATAGCAGATGTGAGACATTGATATGTTCTTTATTTGAAAATGGCAATGGTTTCTGTATAAAAAGACATCATTTTATTACCTTTTTTTATCAGAGATTTTAAATTATGACAAAAAATGAACTGAAGCTGTTCAGACTGCAAGCGATTGACATGACCATGTATGCCACTAGAGTTGGGGGAAATATTTTGTACTTCAGCTGCTCTTTAATTAACTGCAAGTCAAAGAAGATTAACCTAAACCAAATGTAAATTCTTTGAAACTGACTGCAGACAGCTTAAATGTTTCACTGTATGTTCAGTATCCTGTGGCAAGAGGCTTTTCCAGCTTAGTGCAAGACCATCAAAGGAGGACATGGAAAATAGGAATGCGCTACACATGTTGATTATATTGTGCACTAGCATGATGTTATTTCCCTATCTTTTGATTGAGAGACTGCTTTATTTATTTCAATCTAACGATTGCTGTAATCAATAAGTCCTTGTTAATTGCAGTACGTGCTGATGGCATATGCTGTCATTGGGATTCTGAACCGCCCGAGAGTGCTGTTTGTGGAGCAGCATCCTAACGAGACAAAACCATACAAAGCTTCATCCTGCCTGTGAAAAGTTGGAGCATACCTTTTGTCATGTTACTCAACTGGAGAAGTGTAAACCACCTACTCAGACAGACTATATTGAAAAGGGCACATGCATTTATTTTATACATTTTATATAAAAAAATCAGTAGGCAAGGCAAATGTTTTAGCTTTATGGTAAATTACTGAGAAACCTTTTCTGAAAAAAAAGAACCAGTGTTTTTGCTGTTGATAATTCAGCCTGGAACTGGCATGGACTGTGGAAGGGAATTGTTTATACTCAAAGCTCTAGTACAGATTCATATTTTAGAAAGACATAGGGACCTTACATCAAAGAAAGGAGATCTTTTTATGTTTTATTGAGATGTTTCTGTTAAACAGGACGTTAGCATTCTTATACGTTATTGCTAGTTCCAAAGGAAGGCAGCAGGCTCTGTCCTGAGAGACACCATCTTCACAAAAGAGAATAGTGAAGTTTATAGATACTTCTTTCCTTCACTTTCATGTGTTTTTTTCCCCTTTTCTCTGTCTGTCTTGCACAGGGTTTTAATGCAGCTGATCTGGTTAGCCATCCTGTAGAAAACAGTTGTCCAGTCCTCAGAGTTCTTAGCCAAGCAAACCTATTCCCTAGTGAGCTAATTAAAGCATCAGCCAGGTAGGATCACTACGCCTGCAGAGTGTGACGCTTATCTTAGCCTCAGTACAGGTTGGTGCAGTGGAATTTAATACCACAGATGGCATATTCGGTAGCAATTCACAAAGAAATTGTTTCTTTTCACTGAATGATGGACTTAATTCTCAGACAATAATCCTTGGAAATGTTGACTCTAAATAAAATTACAGCATTGTAGCTTAAGCAGGAAAGAAAAATGATGTGTGTTCCTCTGGCATCATTTTTATGTTAACTGTAGGAGTATTTCAAGCTGTGTAGTGAAACACTTAGGTGCATATTTAAACTAAAGACATAAGCCCTAGGCCAGATCTTGAATGAGTAGAGTCACCAGGAACACCCAAGGAAATGTCTCTTTTATCTTGCAGTAATACAATTTCATAGTTCAAAATATTATGTAGTATAATTCTTATACTACAGCATAGTGAGGAATCAAGCCAGCTTTTGCATTCCTATTAATTAATCATTAGTTAATCATTTTAATTCCTGCTAATGCATGAGTATGTTTCTAAATGAGTTTTGGGAAGTCTCTGTGATTTAAGCTGCGAAAATATGCCACAGACTTCTGGGAAAGGATGAAACTTATCCTTTCTTCCAATATTTGTTGCTGCACACCATGAAGAAATACACTTGGAAATAATCTTTACAGTAATAAGCATTCTGTGAGCCTCCAGTGGTTTGTATTTTTGCTAGCTCCTATTGTTAGAAAAGGTTGAATGAAGTGCTTACCCACTTTCACTGTTTACACAGTGTAAATGAAGGCAGAGTCTGGGCTTCATTAGCAGCTGTCCATCAAACCTGTTTCCTTTGTACACTCTTTGCATAATCACAGCCTGATGATTGACAACAGAGGCATGTTTCTAGCCAGATTTCCTACTCCGTGGCCTCTGTTTCCTCCCTGGTAAGCCTGAGGCAGGTTTGCTGAGAGGTTTTTTTCCCCTCAGTTCTATCTTCAGCATATCAAAAAAAAAACAACCAACCACCAGACTTGGGTACTAGAACCAGAATTTAGGTAGACTTTAGGCATTTGAAGACCAAAATTGCCATCCCAGAACTCTCCAGTTTAACTTAAACTGAGCGACCACGCTCCCTTTGACATGTGGAGGTGCCAAGCAGTTCCCCTCAACCCATTCAATGCACCTACCTAGCTACCGCCTCAACTCCTTTGAAACTAGATGATGTGAAGCCACTGATGTACTATGGTTTTATGGTACAAGCTAAAGGGCTAGGCCACCCTCAAATTGTGTTTGCATATGTTTTGGTTTTAAAACAGAGCTATTTTATCTAATAGCCTGAAGGCTACTGTATTTGCATGGGAACATGGAGATACGTGTTTTCTTTCTTGGCCTGCAACGATTCAATCCACATCTCCCACTGCCTGATTGGCAATGGATTGAAGGACCTCTTAGAGCTAATCCCTGATCTTATGTGGTTTGTATTATACATTAATTGGCTAAAAATCTCAGAAATTATCCAGGTAGGTGAATTCAAACCCTCATCCTCACAGTGATCTGAGACTAGCTGGAAAGACACAGTCCTCTCTGCTGTCTTTCTTCTCCATGAACCTCGCAGTCCCCTTCTCCCATTTCTAATAGGACATGTGAGAGATAATTTTTCTGCTTCCTCCTCCCTAGAGTACTCCTGCTTTTAAGGTCATCTGCTAGAGGATGTAGGCTTGAATTCCCTTAAGCAGAGTAAGGACTGAACTCGGGCCTCCCGCATCACATGTGTGTGTTCTCGGATATAGATGACTATTTGGAAGAAGAGTGTTGGGATTGCCCCCTATGGCTTTTTTCAGGGATGAACCTCATACAAATCCTCCAAAAGCACACATAGGCTTCTGCACACCGAGTTCTGGGTAGATTCCAGGCTCCAGCTCCTGAATGGGTAATTCAGGACACATTTAGTATGTGTTGGTGCAATTGGGCAAGTTTTCTTCTGTGGAAAGCTTTTCCAGGCTGGGGCTGTATTTTTGTTTGTTGCTAGTTTGAGGTGAGGGACTCCATGCACTGTACTGGGAGGCCAAGCAGGGAATTTGGATTCTTCTCAGGGGTGACACCTTGGTAAAGAGGCATTGCAGTGCCTAACATGGAAATGCCTAAATCCTTCATTGCATCTAGAAGTAAATCCCTGCTTCAATAAACTAGTCTTCTTCGCAAATGCTAGTAATGGATGGAACTTTAGTATTTCCATCTATTAACTGGTTCCATAAAAAAAAATCTTAATTGCAGCAAAAATATGTGTACAAATTCTGTTTACACTTGGAAACTAAGTCAAAGGAATAATTGGCAAAAAAATAACCCTATTTGATCATAACAGGCACTGTTAAGTGACATGGGAAGGATGCTAATCATACCCTATTAATGAATAAAATTGTGCAGTAGCTGATGTCCACAAAAAAATTTCTTTGTAAATAAGTACCTGGTAAAATTTAAAGTGACAAAAGAATAAATTATTCACATGAAAGCTGCAACTCTCCTGTGCTGTTTGATTGGCTCTCAGAGTGTTGTATCCTGATTATCGCTATTCATGAGTGGCCTATTGCTTTTCCTGCTTTATAGTATCCATTGACTGCTCCCTTCATTACCCTTCATTATCACACAGCTTCACAGTGGTACTGGGGTGATTTGCTTTGTGTCCGGCCTGACATGTAGTGCTTTTTACGTGAACAAGCCCAGAAGATTTAGTCAGAATTGTATCTTTGGGCTTTTTTATTTCAGTGGCATTGCTCCTTGGAAACTTAGGAAGGCATAAGAAGAGGAAATGGTGGTACCGTTGAGCAGTTGTAGTAACAAGCATTTAATGAATTTCTTTTTTTGTCTGCCATTATTCTGCGTACCAGATTCATACTGGATTTAACAGAACATCTCTGTGTAGCCATTACCAGTATGAGCCCAAGTACTATTGTAGCAAAGTATGCTTTTATTTAAGTGTATTTACTGCCTCAACTCCTACTCTGAGATAATTTAGTGCAAGTTTGTAATAGTTCCACACATTTAGTAGATTACTGGAACTATTCTGATTTTATATTACTGCTACTAGAAGCAGAGATTGACACATGAGCTCAGTAAAACTGTGCATTCAGAATATATAATCACACACTTTTCATTTGTTTTGGCCTACTGAATTCTGAGAGCTGCTGGAATGAACCCATCCGTGTTAGGAATCAGCAGGCTACTTTGGAGACTCTCTAACTTCCATAAATTACTCAGTGGGAAGAAATGGGAGTGTAGGGAAGAGAAGAATTAGGACTCAAAAATACCTACTATATATCCAGTTGAAACAAACAAATAGCAGGGAAGGAAAACCAGAGTTGGTACTCGAGACAGTGATGACTACAGAGCCAATTTTTTTTCAACTCTTTCTTAAACAGCCTGAGTTTTTATCAATTATGTTGTTAGTCTTATCCTTTTGCACCTGCAGTACATCTCAAAACAACCACAGTGTTTAGCAGGCTACTTTTTGCAGGAGTCTTGTGCTTTGCTTTTAAGTCTTAGTGGATAAACCTTGGACAAATTTGTGAAATCATGAAATAGCGGTATCAATGCTGCCACTTACAACAGATTAACGAATGCAAATGCTTTAGACACTGTTCACAATTCAGGTGAATTATATGTATAACTGATGTATTAACAGTTTCATTTTTGAAGTATATATAGGTAAAGCTTTTTATGTACTCCAATTTATGCTGTAATGAAATAAATACATACAAAAAGCTTATGCTCCCCCTTAGGGATTTCTGGGTAATTGGTGTTTTTTTCTTTGTCATTCATCCAATCAGCAAACAGTATTATATTTGTTCTTATAAAGCAAAGACAAAATTATATGGATTATTGCAAAGGTAAAATGTTTAGGAATAATGTTTCTAAGGCTAAGCAAAGGGAATATTTTCATTTCACAGTGCCATGGGTATTAGGAACATGAAATACTCTGCAGCAAAAGCACTTTTCCTAAGTGCAGATTAGCATAAGCTCCAGCTCAGTTAAGTTTTATTTCCTTTTTCTTTTTTTCTCTTTTTTTTCATGTCAGTATGTTAAGTACATTATTTATTTATAAAAGTTACATGTAGGTTTTCTCAGGATACTCTCCTGTCTTATGTCACACGTCAGATTTTTGGCTGCAGTAGATTTACAGCACTGTAAGTAAAAGCAGAATCAAACACAGCTTGAATTTTGTACTTCGTCTCCTACTTATTTTGTCATCAGATAGTTTGCTTGAAATGAAGTCATGTAACCTGTTTGAAAACCCCAAGATTCATAGAGTGTCTAGGTGGGGTTGGACTTGGTGTTGTTTCCATTATTTCCTTAGCTACCCCCACCTATTTCAGCTTTCTTTTAGGTTTTCTTCAGAATGGCCAAATTCTGCTGCTGGTTAAACCAGGATAAATCTGGGATAACTCAACCAAACCTCCTAGATTGCCAGGAAACTTGTTCCATTCAGCCCCAGAGTTTTGAGTCTCCTGTAATTTACTAGGGACCGTCATCTGAAAAGAGAAAGAAAAGGTCTGATAGAATAAGACTCAGGCAGTCACTAGCTTGAATGTGTGTATTTTTTTAACTTCACTACAACATAAATTCCTTAACTTTGTCATTTTTCTCAGTGCTGTGAACTAGACATCAAGAAGCTTAGTGCCAATGAAATTTTATCTCAAGGATGTACTCCTGCTTGGTTCATTGAACATTTTGCACCTGCATCTCTCAGGATGCCCCAGTCTCAAGCTTCAGGTGTATCCAGTCTGGTAAATGACGTGCCTGGGTCCAATAACTTGTGCCATGTCACAAGATTAATTTTCCAGTTCCAAAATCACCAATTGCAGCACAAAGAATTTGGGTTTCAAAGTCCTCTTGATTTGGCTACAGAAGATCCCCTGTTATCATCTGTTTCCAGGTACAATGCATGTTTTAGCCTCACTCGTGTCCATGTATGTGACTTCAAAAATCACCAAGGATTTTGTATGAAAACATCCAGAGGCAGGTGGGGGTGACCTGTGCTCCCCTGAGGGCAGAGAAGTCTTGCTGGAAACACAAATCTGCTTTAGTTCCTAGACTGCGCAAGCAGGGAGGTCACATATACCTGGGAACTCCCATGTCAAACCGGGTAATTACCAAGTGTACAAAACAAGGGTGTCATCAAACATGAGTCTATGACCTATGGACAGCTGTGCCCATAGTAGGTGGGGAGAAAGGCAACTCAAATTAGTAGCTACTAGTACTGGGACCAAGCCTAGGAACAAACCTGGTTGCTGTTTCAGGACTGCGTTGTCTAGGCACCTGTAAACAGAGAAGAAAGAATTTGTAGTCTAAACAAAACTATGCATCTAAAAGCAGGTCAGAGGAGCAACAGGCATTTTATTACTCAGCTCGGGCAGTACCTGCAGGCTTCGTTTTTAAATGAGTGTGAGGAGCACCTGCATCTCATAAATACCACCAGGAGCAGCTATTGAGGGAGTGGGTTCAGCTGCCGAGGGCAGGGAGCAGGACCTGGCACAGCAGTGGCATCAGCACCTGCCTGGTGGGTGGCTCCAGCAGGGAGTGAGCTCGGTGTGACAGCCGTCCTCCTGCAAAGCGCTTGGGGAGGAGAGAGGGAACTACATGTGCCTGGTGATCTCACGCCATGCCCTCCCCTTAGTGTGGTGGCAGCACCAGTTCTCTGTGAATTCCCCAGTGAGCAGCTTATGCACAGAGAGTTTTGAAGGTGATGCCCCACCCTTTTTTTTTCTTTTTTTTTATATTTTCTTTTTTTCTCCATTTTTCTCCTTTCTCTTTTTTTCTCTCTTCTCCCCTCTCTTCCCCTCCCCCCTCTCCTTTTCCTTCTCTGTATGTTTTCTTTATTCCTCTCTCTGCTTGAACATTCCAGTAGGTCATGCAGGGTGTCTGTGAACTTGGAAAAATTACCTATTGGAAACCAATAAAACTCCTTTTCCCTTCCTCAGGAAGCAGACTTTCCTTCCCCAGCTTGCTAACTTTTTCCTTTAATAAAGCCCTAAGTTTCTAGATGGAGTGGGGAAGACTTACTCCATCTTCTTGGCAGAATGGTACAATAAACCACAAACTGTTTGCTTCCCAAGGAAATAGTCATGAGCAATTAAATTAGTCACAATGCAGACTTAAGGCAAGAGTTCTGCACCTTTTGTTAAGCTTACCTGTGCTTTTAGTCACTGCAGACTGTGGCTACAAGGAAAAGTAACTGCAGGATTAAAGTATTGACCATGTAGGAGGTCTCTGAGGAATGAAACAAGAACACAAACTGCTGCAAAATTAATTTAATTCCCACACTATTTAGAAACCCATATCTCAGTGATCAGGGCCTAATTTATTGACAGCTTGTTAGTGCATTACAGATTAAGGTTTGTTTTTTTGTTTGGTTTGTGGTTTTTTTTTCCCCTCTGCTGCTTTGCAGTTCTTTGCACATGTGAAAATCATTGTAGAGTTTGTGAGTAGAAAATTTGTAGCAATTTTTACCCATTCTGCAGGGGTAAATGAATCTGTCATCTGCAATAATGGATTATAGGTCTCTCCTGTATTTTTCTAATTAAAGAAAATGCTGAATCTTGATTAGAATCAGAGACATAAAAGCTGAGATTAATAATAACTTGCTGAGATTAATAATAACTTGCATTCGCAAATAAGACAATCATTTTTTGTCATTATTGCCAGTCTCTTTTTAGATCATAATGAAGTTCTAGGCAAGCAGAGAGTCTTCTTAAAAATGTGATTTAAACAATTAGGAAAACTCAAAATCATGCAGGTCCATGAGAGATCTCCTGGTCTGGGAGCAGTGCTGTGTGGGAACTTCCATCAGCTAATTATGAGAATCTGAACTTCTTTCCTTTGTGTTCCTACTCTGGTTAGGGGCTCCTACATATCTCTTGAAAACAAATACTGATTGCAGCTGTGCGATTTGGCAACATAACTTGGAGGTACAGTACTCTATCACCCTATCATCATAGAATGGTTTGGGTTGGAAGGGACCTTAAAGGTCATCTAGTCCCAACTTCCCCTGCCATGGGCAGGGACACCTTCCACTAGACCAGGTTGCTCAAAGCCCCATCCAACCTGGCCTTGAACACTTCCAGAGATGGGGCATCCACAGCCTCTCTGGGCAACTGGTTCCAGTGCCTCACCACCCTCACAGTGAAGAACTTCCTTACATCTAATCTAAATCTACCATCTTTCAGTTTAAAGCCATTACTCCTTGTCCTGTCACTCCATTAAGGAGTCCCTCCTCCTCATCTTTCCCGTAGGTCCCCTTTAGGTACTGGAAGGCTGCTATAAGGTCTCCCTGGAGCCTTCTCTTCTCCAGGCTGAACAACCCCAACTCTTCCAGCCTGTCTTCATAGGAGAGGTTCTCCAGCCCTCTGATCATCTTTGTGGCCCTCCTCCGGACTCACTCCAACAGGTCCATGTCCTTCTTATGTTGGGGGTCCCAGAGCTGGATGCAGTACTGCAGGTGGGGTCTCACGAGAGCAGAGTAGAGGGGCAGAATCACCTCCCTCGATCTGCTGGTCACACTTCTTTTGATGCAGCCCAGGATATTGTTGGCTTCTGGACTGCAAACGCACATTGCCAGGTCGTGGTGAGTTTCTCATCAACCAAATAGTTTAACTCGACATACTTGCTGTCATTGCTACGTTAGACTTTTCAAGCAGGTTGTTGATGTATAGGCGTAGATCAGTATACTTATCACTATATATGCCTGTAAATGCTTTTATCCCGGTCTAGAAAGGGGCATTGTGCCTCCAGCCAAGCAGAGGAAGGAGTAGAAGCTGCTCACCTGATACTCCCTGTTGTAAGCAATGAGTCAAAGGACATGGGGAACAGAATTTGTTCTGGCTCCTGCTGCTTTCCTGGCCAGACTGCCTGGCTCAGTGCCCGCAGAAGGGAGCGAAGCTGTATATTCCCTCTCCCAAGAATAAGACAGGCACAGCAGCTCAGTTGTTACTCGTGTGTAGGTCTCTGGGGAGAGCACAGTTCCAGGCTTCCTCTTACTCAAATTACAAGGTTGCTCTTCATTTCCGAGAGCCAAGAAAATAGCTCAGCTTACATGTGGTAAAAGAGAACTTGTAAAATAAGTTATTTTTGAAGGGGCAGTGAAAAAAATAAGTATTTGCATTGGCTGCTCTTGATGTTGCTACTGTATTTGAAGCAACTGGAATGTCTTGTAGGTTTCCTCATCAGTCCCAGAGCTTCCTCATGCACAGTTTAAAGGCAAAGGGATCCAGGCAACAGGTTCATTTTTTGTGGACTTGCCCTGCTCTCGGAGGGCACTAAAGAAGGCAAATGAGCCCAGCCAGTTGAGTGACTGCAGCAGTTCTTCCACAGAGCTAGGCAAGGACTCCCTGCATCGCTGTGCCATGGCTGATGGCAGCGATGGGGGAAGAGAGCATGGGGAGCAAAAGGAGGCTTGAGCAAAGCATTCACAGCAAGAAGACACCACAGGTGCAGATTATCTGGGGAACAGTTCTCTGTTAAAGTTTTTCTGACTCCTACATATGCTTGTACCCGCCCAGTCTGAAAAAGAAGATGACAGATAATTGTATGAGGAATGACTGAACAATGGGATTACGGTTAGTTTCTGCTGCTCTTGCAATAGGAAATAGAGGCATTAAGAAGTTCTAGATTTATTTCTAGTTCTGCTATAAATTTCCATTTACTGGTGGGGAAAAGCTGTTTAAGCTTCAGTTTTCTCTGAAGAGAAAAGCGGAGGAGGGGAGGGAGAGAAAGATGATTCATCCCATCAGGTGTTGGAAGTAAATTCATTTTTTGCATCAGTAAAGCACTTTGGGAATATTGGCTAATACTGCAGAGTGCATTATTTTACTGTTTCTTTTTTTTACTGCATTTGCTCCATGTGAACAGAATATTTTCTTCCCGGGGAGCTGAACAGAATAAAAAAGGTGGAGTGAAACTGTTCCTACTTTGGTCCCTATTTGTGACCTTTTATAGCATCCTTTGCCCCTGAAGCCAGGGCACTCCTGGGCTCTGAAAAGGCAGTGGGACACCTGCCTTTCTGTTAAGGCACAGATGTCTGCAGTTTAGTTAATACGTGGACATACATGGTTTGGGAATGGTAATACCGGTGCTGTGGCTATTCCTCCACCCTCAGCTCTCACCCATGTATTTTATACTGAGAAGGACACGTAGTCTGGAGAGAAGTGGGATGAAAAAGTGGAGTTCTTCCTCACATTCTCTGCTCACTTTTCTGAAATGACATTCAGTGCTTTGTGGTCTGCACATAATTGCATTTAAAAATGTTCAATTTTTAACTTTTTTACTTCAACTTTTTAAGATTTTGGGGCTGATAATGTCCTTGTCTTACCTCTAACAGTCAAAAGCACTGAACAGGTCATTAGAGTCCTTTGTGTGAATTCAAACAAATAGGGCCTCCCTTTTTTTTTCTCTTCCAGATAAAGTCCTAAAAGGGTAAAATGTCCTTACAACATTGAAGTGTTGCTTTCTGTAGACTTCAGAGAATTTAGAATTCTGTTAGGAAAAAAAAAAAGTAATAAAGTTAAAGTCCCTAATATTAGGGGGAAAAAAAACCCAACAAAACACATGCCCTGGAAAGGGTTGCATTTTCATTAGATTTCCTATGTCTTGTCAAGGGCTGCAAATCTGGATACATAAAGTCAAGAGAGGAATGCTGATTTGTGCTTCCTGAAAATCTGCTTACTGGGTCACTTTTGCCAGTGTATTTCTGTGTGCCATTTTAAGGATATCTAAAATGCACTAGCCATCCCTGTGGCAAGACCTTTTAAATGTTTTTGGTGGTATAGTTCACTAAACATTCAGTTCTTGTTTCTGCCAGCCAGCTGGCAATTGCCACAGCATCTGTGGTTTAAAATTTCAAAACAAAGCATGGGGCAACCGTTGCCAGTTCCCCTCAACAATGGGCAACTCCATCCTCATCCAAAGTATCTAGCAAGGGAGCTTTGCTCTGTTTCAAGGGCACAGCCTGCTTACCGAAAGAGCTGCTTCGGGCAGTCCTGCATGTAGCTTCCCCTTCCTTTCAAAACTGGAAATTTTGAGGTCTCTAAGCTGGAAATCCTCTACAGATACTGGTTTCTAGAAACCAGGGCCAATTGTTTTTCTGGGTGCTCAAGCATCCTGCGTAGCCTGTTGCGTTCAGCATTGCAAACTGTCTGGGAGGAGGGAAAACCCACGAAGAGGTGTTACAGAGAGAATACTTATTATCGGTTTCCCCTTAGGTCCACTTGCCAGTTTTCTCCTGGGCAGCTGGCTTACATCTAAATTAAAGCCAAATATATCTAAGCTTAGCTGGGTTCTTTTCATAGTAAAAAAGGCATTTTCCTGCAGGCAGGATGGGGCTGCCAGAGGCACGGAGCATAGCCTGTTGATCCAAGCTGGCATTTGTGGATAATACTTACTTTAGACTGATTACAGTTTCAGCAGAAACCCCACTTAGGAAACCACACAGCGTGCAGGTAATTGGAAACAGAACCTGGCACAAGCATCTTCAAAAGTTTAGCACTGGGCTTTGAATTTGTAAATAGAAAAGGCCTGTGACTCTGCAGTAAAATGGCAGTTCCCCCAGTAAATTTCATGAAGGAAACAGAGACCTTATTGTTTTCTCTCTCCCCATATAGTTTTCTTTTTCTTTGTTTTGCTCTTTGATTTAAGAAAACTCCGGGACAGCTCCTTTAATTAAGGGGCAGTAGACTAAGAACTGTCTGCAGGGCAATGTTTGTATTGACACACAAAGCTCTGTTTTTCCTCCACCTTTTGATTCTATTTGGAAAAGCAAGCAAGACACTTTTCATATGACTTTTTTAAATGTTTATAATATTCCTTATTTTAAAGGATACCTTTTTTCCCCCTGCCTCAAGGGTTCATATCAAGGCAGACTACACACACAAGACACTTTTCTTTCTGTTGTATTTGCTGGTGTTTTTATGGCACAGCACCAATGGTAATAACTTACATAATTCTATACAAGAACCATAAATTTGTTGTTGTTAAGTTGTTGTCTGTTGTTAAGTAACTGGGATTTCAGTAATTTCCTCAGCCTCCGTGTTACTTCTCCATCTTACACTGTTCTTCTCTTTTCTGCTTCTACCCAACTCCTTTTACTAGTCTTTTCAAGTGCCAGATGTGAGCACAGTTGTAAGCAGCTACATTTTCAGGAGAAATTATTTCTAATGTTTTATTTTACAATAGTCACATGGACAGCTTCCCAGCTAAAGAAAGGATCAGTTGATTCACCCTGCAAAATACGACTTTTCAAAATGATCTGTGGCTAAACTCCTACTTATACAGAATCTCCTAGGTGACAGTGACTGCACATACTCCAAGGTACTTTAAAATAAAATATCCCATGATTACACTTACTGGTTGAATTAAGATGATAGCGGAGTTTGGTATCTAGCCCAGAGAGCTCCAAGAGACTTCTGGGAATGTACATACTGTGCTTGCTAACCCAGCACAAAGAGATCCACATGAGGCAGAATTTAAAGCACTGGTGGCAGTGTTTTAAGTTGTCTATCTGACCATTGCAAGCATCAATGGAACTGGATTTGAGATAGGAAAAAAGAGGGGAAGAATCAGTCAAAAATATCCCAGTATAAAGAAATGGTATTTTGAGTCTTTTGATGAAAGTTCCTCCAGCTGTTAAAAAAAAATCAAGTTCTTCCAGAAATAAATTACTTATTATGGAAGGAAACAAATCTATTGCCTAACTGCTAGTAGGTGGCATATAAATCTAAATGAAGCAAGCAATAGTAAAGCAAAAGAGAGCCAAGATGTGCATAAACATGTGAACTTGTAGGTTGGATGACAAATAACAAAGCAATACTGGCAGTGCAGAGGTGCTGGGACAGGCAGGGGGGATAATGATTTCTCACAGTATATGAGACATGACTGGAGCACAAGCATCAAGAGAAGATAAGCACTGTGCTCAGACAGAAGGCCTGTTCCCACACCCAGCCCCCAGTTTCCTTCGCCATCGCTGCTAACTGCTACTCTGCTAATTCCTACCTAGCATGAACAAAGCAGAGGCTTGAGAGTGACAGGTGAAAGGTTTGCAGTCCGAGTGTTTGAGAGCTGTGCTCAGCTCCTGCTCAAATGCCTCCCCTGGGTCACGTATTTGGTTTGCTGTTACCTATTGCACTTCCTTGACATCGGTAGTTGCATCAGAAGAAGACACACCATTTGTATTTTGTGGATTCAGATCAGGATATGGAGGAAAGGCTGAAATGCTTACAAAAATGCAAATGCTTTGTTTTTCACCATTTTGAAGATTTGAAGGAGTTTGGTCCAGGCAAAACAGCACTGAGCATTATCCATTGCAGGCTTAATCCAAATTTAAAAACACTGATGGCATAACATGTAGTCAGTGAGAAGTTGTGTGGGAGGACGGTGTCAAACCTGTCCTGTCTCTACCTCCAGTCTGTCCAAAGTGCTTAAATCCAGAGCTGAAGTGAGTTACCAGATAGCCCTGCTGCCACCAGAAGCCTGCGATGAGCAGGGAGAGGGGCTGGGAGCTGCAGTCTGCTCTTCCCCTGCTCTTGTTCCTCACAGCTTCGTTAAACTGCCCTAGCGCGCTGGTCCCATCAGCTCCCATGGCAGCAGCGGGCAGGGGAGGCTGAGGGAGCAGGCAGGGAGACAGAGTGGGTTGTAGGAGCAGAGACATTGGGGGGGGGCTTGTTCAGTTGAATAGTAAAAGAGGGACTCGTGGCCCTTGTTACAGCTCTACATCCTATTTACAGGATGGAGGAAACCTCTGATGCCAAGTTGACTGGCTCTCTGTGCTGTTTCCACTCTCTGGGCTCTATGTATCTGAAGCAGCTCAGCTTTTATAGTCATGCCAAGAGCACCCAGTTCTGCAGAAGGCTGCGGTTCCCGCTGCATGGGAAACCCCTGACACCCTGAACCCCTCCCAATCACTTTCATCTCTCCCACCTTTCTTCATGACAAAGTCATGACCCTTATTAAGCACATACTAGATGGTGGTGTCCTTTCTAGAACTCTGATGCTTGCTATCTGGATGGCTGGGTTTTAACTTGGCTGCCCTCATACTTTATACAGAGGCAACATGGATGTGCTGTGGTGGCTTTTGGAAGCACTGTGAGTCCTCATATGTGAGACAGCTGAGCATGGGAGTGGCCTGGTGTAGGTGGAGTGAGTTAAACTGGCAGAAGTTTGTTCTGCTTGTATGATCAATTCTAGTCAGGGGAAAAGGTGCAACGCTGTAATTAAGAAGACAATGTTTTCTGCCAGGATAAGCTGCATTTTGCTTAGGGAGGCTTCATGGTAAAGCTACCTAGGAAAGCTGGTATGAGCAAAACCTTATGGTTTAAGTCATCAACACACTTGGATATGCCAATACTCCAGATTATTTTTAAAAGGTCCTGAAGGAGTCACCAACAGCTGACAAGAATGCCTGTGCCTTCTCTCCCAATGACTGCTCTCCAAACTAGGCTATAGAGTTCTTTCCCTGTTATGGTCCATCTGATGTTTCATTATTTGATGCCATATATAGCAGTTTGTACAGAAAAGACTGAGAAAGGCATCTAGAAAACCTTCTAGACTGCTGGTTGTGTCAAGCAGATGTGGTGATAAGAGTTCACATTTCCCTGGGCAGAGAAAAGGGATGAAACTGTTTTTCCCTCATTTACATTAAAGCTCTGGCAAGTTGCCTGTGATACACAGGACTAATCTCTCTCCCTGCATTTTGTGCAGATCCTAACCCAAAAAGGAGGTTCTGAGAAGTCTGGCTGGATGAGGGCTTGTGAGTGTTAGATCTCCTAGTGCAAACTCCTAGAGTTTTCATCCCTCTCAGCAGAGAAGCCCGGTTGCCACTGTGCATCTGTCTTGCTTAACAAGTGAAGTCAAAATGCAGCAGCAACACAGTGTGGTGCACAGGATTAGGCTTATATTTAACTTTGCCATGTTAGTTTTACTTCAGCTTTAATTCACACCAGCTTCTCCACTGACTACCGCAAGTTCCTCTGGCATCCCATATTGGTTCAGCAGCATGGCAAATCAAGCTCATCACTGGAAACTTGGTGCAATGATTAAAGCAGCAGCTATATTTATTATTTTCTCACACAGTTCTCAGACCTGTCCTCTGCTGCATCCTTTCACAGCAGTTTTTCTTGCTGTGTCAGGTTTGCAGTAAGTGATATTGATAATCTCCCAGGCTGGGCCTCTGCACATAGGATGCTTCCTCCTTTCTGACAACTTGCCTGGAAGGGATTTTGTGCTGCAGACCTTGGAAAAAAAATCAGAAAAACCAGGAGAGATGAATGTTCCCCTTCCTCCTTTGTCCATGTGTGAAGGTGAGCAAGTGGGATTCTGCCTCTGCCACTGCACAAAAGGGCCTTTCTCTCCGGCTGTCCCTAGGCTGTTTCCTCACTGTTCCCACTGTTCTTCCCTCTGGATACCATTCAAGGGACAAACTGGGGTAACTAAATGTCCTCTGCTGTTCAAAGGGGTCATTGCAGCTTACATAAAACACACCAACTCTTTAAAACCATAACCAATTCATCAAAGTAATTATTCTGTGTCACGTTATTTTTTTTTCTGCATTTGAATAGTTTTAACAATGTTTAGAGAATATAGTACCATACACATGCATTATTTTTCTTCCTAAATACATATAAAATATCCTCAAACCTTAACTAGAATAGCTGCTGTTATCAGCCAACTCTTGTGCTTAGCTTAACTGTTTGTACTAACATAGTTGTCTTAGTGAAATGCTGTACCCAGATGAGTCAATGGAAAACACATCTTGTTTTAGTGTAATGGGATTGAATTTCACATGTGGGGTTCAGTGGCATTATTTTGTGTGGAAACTAAGCATATGTCAGTGCCACATTGGTGCCACATTTGCAAACAAGCACAGAAAGATAAATACCTCAGGGAGAAAATCTCATTAATGGCTGGTAGAGATATTAAAAATACATCTTTTCTGGAGGACTTTGCTGTAACAGGTTAGAATTGAATGAAATGCCTTGGCTTTACCTTCTCTTTCAGAATGGCTTTGAAAATGTGTAGGAAATTGCAGGACAGATTTGGACAAGCTGACTGCAATGCTGTCAAGGGGAGGTAGCACAAAGATGCTAAATAGGAGAAGGTAGAAGAACCAGAAGGTGCACCAACAAGAGGACATAAACTCTCTTAGTCAGAGAGCCTAGTATTTTCAGAACTGTAACAAATGGTGTGAAGATTTTGGTAGATCTTGCTTTTGGTACCTCAGGCTGTGACTGTAGTCATGCAGTTTTCAGGAAGACACACCTGAGGCTGCCATGCCTCCTACATGACCTTCCCGTGGGCAGCGAGTAACTCATATGCTCTGTGACCTATTTGGTTTGGCAGGTGCCCAAAGAGAGCTCAGGCTGTTGACCTGAACCTGCCATTGCTCTGAAAGCCTTAGGATTTTGAGTTTTCTTTCCTGAGATCACCAGAATAAAGTTGTTTATCTCCTAGACATAATGAAGGCCTAGTTTCTTCCATCTCATTCCCGGATGGTTTAGGCAATGTGATATTTGAAGTAAGCTTTATTTTGTTTTTAATTTTTGATACTATGTAATCTGTTCCATGTGAACTTCCTGCACAAGATCCTGGACACCTTATATGTGCCTGCTTTAACCATTTGGTCTGTCTCATGTTTGCCTCTGTCTTGTAGTAACAAGTGTACCAGTTTCCTCTTGTTTCCTTTTCAGATTTTACCTTCTGCTTCACCCACCAGAGGCTGAGTGTGTCTTTTTTTCCCATATGCCGTGGCTGGCAATAAAAATGAAATTCATGACAGCAAGGAGGAGTTTGTTCTTCAGAACTGTTTTATCACGCAAAGTGTCACAGCATACATCTTCTTCTGGGGATAGAGTCATGCAGTGAATAGATATTGCAAAAAGCAAGGGGCTTGAAGTAAGGCATGAAAACTGCGGGCTATTCCTACGTGGAGTGAAAAGCAGGACACTTCCCTCACACCTTAAGCAAAAGTAATGAATGGCACAAAATACTGCTCTTGTGGATGAGAAATTAAATGTGAAATGGAGGTAGGGAGCAGCTGGCCAGGTGGCAGAATCCCACCAAGTCCCTCGAGGTAGTACTGGAAAGCAAAGGATATTGGGTTACAGTGTGATTCTGTTATGTACCAACGAGAAATCTGCCATTTAAGAAAAAGTCTGAACAGCAGCATTGTAAAACGAGGATTAATTACACTTCTCTTCTTGACAGGGGTGAGACTGGCTGAAATACTGCACCTACTTTCAGGCCTTGTCCTTGACTGGAAATGTGGACTCATTGGAGAGAATTCAGAGGGCAGGAAAGGGAACATGAAGTTTAGGAAATGAAGAAAGTTTCAGAGCACTGGCTGTGTTTAATTAGAAAATGAAACTCTGAGTGGGGAACATGAGAAGTCTTTCATTATGTAAAAGGGTGCTATTAAAGATAAAGATCAGTTGTTTTATTTGTTTGGGAACTGCAAGAAGAAATCAAATTAATTTTTGCTTACTCTGCAGCTAAAAAGATTCAGGCTGGATCCTATGAAAAGTTTGTTAAGGTAGTAATATTCCTCTTAGTCTACCTAAGGATGCACAACATCCTCATTTCTTTATTAGTTTATTACTAAAACTCTGACTTGCTGAAATGTGCTTTAGATACACTTACTCTGCAAGTTCTTGAAATGTCTTCAGGCCACACAGGACTGCTGAATAATTTTGGGATAAATTGAACAAAGATGCCATGTTTCTAACAATATATGCTTCTAAGTATCTTGAGAGCACTCTCTGAGGGCTTATGGGCTCACCCATTCACATTTAATTCTCATGCTGAGATTTGGAGAGAGCTAAGCATGCTATAGTCTGATAAAGCACAGGAGAAAAGTAACTTGGAAAATCAAAAACCCTCAAAGAGGATAACATAAACATGGAAAATGATTGATTGATTAAATGATTAATGGAAAGAATGTCTGAAGATGCTGTGGGGAGAAGGAACAGTTGCTGGTGTGTGAGAAAGTGACCTTGGCAAAGCGAGGCATGCAGGTGACAAAGGAATATGTTCCTGACATAGAGCTGTAAAAGAGTCATGTGAAAGTCGGAGAGTGGGCAGATTAAAGCAGTAGCAGATGAAGCGTAGGAGGCAACAAAGAAAAGCTGCAACATACGTGAGGATGAAGTAATGGATCTCCTTCCCCCTTCCTTAAATTACTGGATGGGAGGTGGGTCTGGTTTGAAAGAGCTGCAAGGGAGAGAGAAAGCATTCTTCAGTCTGGGCCTGCTCTGCACCACTCCTGAGGAAGACTTAGTGTCATCAGAAACCACTGGCTCTCCCCAGGCCTGCCTGTTCAAACACACTTTCCTATTTCAGTCATCACAAATACTCAGTGGTATCTGGAGCTCACGTTCCTTCTCCTGTGCCAGCCTGTGTGGACATAGAAAAAAAATTCTTATCTGTTTTGGTTTCTTTGCTCGAGTTGAATCCTGAATTTGCACGTTAATGATTCCATTCCTTCATTTTAATTTTGTCATTTCTCTTATGGCATGTTGTTCTCCCATGCTCCAGTTACAGGCTCCCAAGATTGCTGGTAACCTCGCCTTAGTATGCACAAGCTGCTTGACCTCCGTACTACTCCTGTGGTGCCTATCTCCCACCTCGACTCGCTCCAAATGCCAGTATTGCTTAGTGGTTTTCATTCTTGGCAAGTGCTCCATTTTTAAATCTACCAGGTTCTGGGCTTACCAGCTATATGTACATATTAATAAAATGAACAAGGTTATGGCTGTCATGCCTGATCCCTAGAACTACTGGCATGGCCATGTCTGCATAACCAAGCTATCTTAGCTAGGAGAACAGGGGACCACATCCAAACCTCCATGGGCAATGATGCCTTGCTCAGGCTGAATCCTGCCTGTACTCAGGAATTGTTTGGGAAAGTACCATGTGTCCCAGTCCAAAAGGGTGCCAAGGAGTACTCTAACACTGTAGAGGTATTGATGACTGAATTACAATGCCTGGGAATCTCCTGTTAGGTTCATGAGTAGCCAGTGTGTTCTGCCTTCAGAAGTTGCTCTTGGAGAAGGCTGGTGCTCCAGGGTCTGATCCAACCAGACATAAACAGGATAACAACTCAGCCAACCTCTGCTTCACTGTTGTCCATTTTGGCACGAACAAGTCTAGGTTGTCTTCATCCAGCACAGCTGGTGCCCCTCACCATGCTTACTGCTGTGCAGAGCTGATCTGAAAAAATAATCTTCCTGCAAGCTGGTAAACATCAGAAGCCTGATTTTTCATAAGAACAGAAACAGACCGTAGAGTTGACAGAAGTTTTTGTGGGACAGTTTATGGAGTTATCTACCCATAATGTGACTAACCTTTCCTGGAATAATTTCAAAGCTCAAGGTTTATGTTTCTCTCTCCTGCATGAGATTTACCATGTTAATAACCTACCCCACATTTTCCAACCTTTCAGACAAACTTTTGAAACATTTGCAATTAACACTTTCTGGCTTACTCATTACCATGGGCTATCTTGTAACTCTAGGCTTATATATTAAAGTTTAAAGCTGCAATTTTGTCACTTCAGCAGTGGGAGGCTCACAGAAAAGAATCAGATGGTTTCAGATGATGGTTGTAAAATTGCCTTACAAATCTGATGAATCCAAGAAAAAAAGCTCATGTTTTTACTCAGAAGGCTATTGCATGTGTTGTTAAACACAAAACTAAGAAAATGCGTCTCCTCTGAGAAGCAGATGCAGAGGCCCACCTCAAGGCCTCTGCAACTTTGACATCTATATCTGTACTACTTACCCTAGGAGAACAAATGTTAGACGTGTACCTCAGAATGGGATGAATTGCATTTGTGAAGTGGCTTTCTCCACTGCCAGTAAAGATAGCTCATGGCAATGAGTTCAGGTGCAAATGTGGGGTTAAGCTATGTAATAATAGCAGCCTACATTCACATTGTAGGACAATCGCCTACAAGATGGTAAATCTTAGGGTCAACTTTGAAGAGATTAAATGAAGAACAGTTGTGGGTCAAAGTGAATACAAATCAGAATGATGTCCTGGATCAGTGATTATGGCTCTGGCTGTGAAATGCAGAGAGTTTTGTTTCTTGAGCCTTTATTTTAGATGTAAAAATCAACTTTTTCTGTAGGCATGGATCCTATGAAGCAGAAACCGGGCAGGGAAGCTAATGCAGTTCTGTGAGAGGCTGAGTGCCCAGCAGACCAAGCCATAGCTGAAAGGTCTCCAAGGACTGTTGCTTGTTGGAAATATATTTTCCTGAGGGATGCTGGCATTGCTGTTGTCTGGACCAACAGGGAAAAAATACATGATGCTGCTTGTATCACATCATTTTGTCCATGTCCTCCCCTGTGGGTAGGTGAAGCTGTAGGTCTATGTAGTCAGACACAGTTATGTGAAAATCTTCTGATTTTATTGGTAGAATACAGGGACATAATTTTTTTTTTTTTAAGGATATTGGGGTTTAAGGATTAGGTAGCCAAAAATTTGGGGGGTGGAGAGTCTATACTTTCCTTCTGCTGTAGGTGCTGGTAGAATTCAAGTCCCCTTATGAACCAAGTTCCAAATTCAGCACAAGCTCTTAAACTCCTTTGTGGTTCTGATGTTTCAGATGACTTTTTGTCCTTACTATATTTCTCCTCTGGAAATGCAGCATCTCAAGGTGGACGCGGCTTTGGGAGCTGAGAACATCTTGCCTTGGGGCCCCATCTAGTGGGTAGTGGCTTGCACTGAGCAGCACCAAGAGCAACTTTATTTGTGTTGCATTGAGAAATAAAAAGCAGTAAAAGGAGCTGATATGAAGACTGCCTACAGAACTTAATAATTGCAAACGAAATCACTGTGTGCTCTTCCTTCTCCTGCTGAAATTTTGTTCTGGTGTCTCTATCTAGACAATGTTATCCTGCATTATGTGCTGAAGCATTTTCACAACATAGCAGAAGCATACCCAAATAGTAAAACAAAAAAAAAAAAGAGAAAAAGAAAAGTCATCCATTCCTTCTGTACCCTTGTATTTCTTGTATTGTTTTAAAGGAATGGCTGCATTATTTCACTAAGTAGGCTGCAGTCATTGGTAAATGATTCAAGGATAACAGTATTGCTCTGTGAAGTTGTCAATAAGCTAAGAGGCTTATTAGGTAACCTTGAAAATAGAAAGCATTCCAGCAGCACTAAAAGGTCTGTCACAGTCAAACATTTTAAATTTATATTTTGTCTTGACAGAACTGCTTATATGCCAGATTGCTAAAATGGTAACTATGTTTAGACAGGAACTGTTTGTTGTACATACGTGTTAGGAAAAAAAACCAAAGTGACTTGAGAAATGGAAAAAAGGTTTATGGCTACATCCAAGTTACTTTTACAAATGATATTTTTCTAGTCCATCTGTCATATGAATTTAGCAAGCCATATTTGGATTTCAACTGCACTTAAGTTGTTCAGTGTAACCCGAGGGAGGAAGATGGATAGCTAGACAGAACATATGGCCTTAGCTGTCTAAAAATTTGCTTTTTTAAAATAAAAAGGAAAAGAAAGAAGCAAATAGCTAAACTATCTGGTAAGGATAAAGCTTTTTTCTCTGGAAAATGTTTTTGACAGAACTAGCTATTTTCAAGAGAGCATCTGTAACTGTACATAGGTTGCAGTCTTTCAATTTAAAATGAACCCCAATGAAAGCACTTTCTGAACAGTTTCTGTGCTATCTGTATCTTCAGAGACCATCATAAGGGATGGAGACTGAACACTTCTGAGTTTGTGTAACAGGGTTGCTTCATAAAGGATAGGCTGATTATTTTCATTAAGCTGCATAGCAGGTTTATTTAAAAACACTGCATGAAACTCCTAAGGTAGAAATATTGGAAGACAAATGAAAGTCTGGCTAAAATAAAAAGAGCATTGTTGGGAAATAAGCCTTTTTTAACTTTGACTGTTGAACCATGATTTTGCACTCCTCTTTGCCTTAGTTCTTTTTTTTTTTTCTTTTTATTTTTCCTTTTTTTTTTTTTTTAAATTTGGGGGGGGGAAACGGACAAGTAATGTTTTATGTAGAAGGCTTTCCATGACTTGAAAATCTGACTTTTCAGTTTACTGTTTATAAAGGAGGAAGAGCTTTAAAGGAGGAATGTGTGAGTGTGTGTTTTTGTGTGAAAGAGTGATTGACAAATAATTTTTCCTTTTTTTCTTATTGACATCATATCCATTTGTATCATTTTCTATCAGTTTTCAGTCTTTTTTAATTTGTTCTTTGGCTTCTGTAACTGACACCCCTTTTGCAGCACACTTACAGCTCTCTCTTTTGATAGCCTAGGTTGGTTACACCCTGTCTCAGGAGTCATGCAGAGAGCGGGCAAGATCTTTAGGTGTGCAAATCCTGGAGCCACTCTAAATTCTCTTCTGGTGTGGAAAAGCTCTAAATTGTTTTTTGTGTTTTGCTGTTGTTGTTGTTGGTGGTGGTTTTGTTTTTGTTTTATTTGTTTGTCTGTTTGGGTTTTTTTGGCGAGGGGTGTGTGTGTTCCACTGTGTTCTCAGCCTGTAGGGGCTAACATAGTTTCTGAAATAAATGATCCTGGAAAAATGACTTTCAGAATAAATGATCTGAAGCACAGTACTGGAGTTACAGCAGCTGGAATGGTCCCATAAGACCCATTACACTGACCAACCATTGTCCTAGCTCAGCTCCCCAGGAAAGCTGTGAAGAGCTGACAGAGGTGAATGCTGATAAGATTTTTAGGAAATAGATCTTCTTTGTAAGAGAACCTTTGTATCACAGCTATATTCCACTCTAGACTAGACAGAAAATGCCTTTTTCACTATGTTTTCTAAGTTTCAGAAAAAGATCTTGAACTGAAGCAATACTGATACTTGAGATAAATTGAAGTCTTTCCGTTGCCCATATTGAGGATCAAGTCCTGGGCTTGGGCTCCTCGATGTTCTCCTAGTTAAGCTATTTCCATTTGATATTTGACTATTCAAATTTTAGAGAGACTGGGCACAGTGTCAAAAAAAGTCCTTTGGAGAGGGAAAATTTAATCCCTTTTTTAATCCATGCAGAATTTAGTACCAAAGAGGAGGAGCTGCAGTGGAGAAGCAGAGGTTCTCCCAAAGAGCATGGGGCTGAGGGTAGGGGACAGGCAGATGTAGGGCAGAGTGCTAAGTCTTGAGCTGCATGGCCAAGGGCTATGGCTGTCTTCTCTTGCTGCTCAGAGGGCAAGCTGTCTCTGAGTATACCTTCAGATAATGGTCTAATGCTTCCTTCATGTTGAGGAAGGTCTTCTGACCTTGGGCGCAGGATTGGTGAGCCAGTAACAGCTACAAGGCTGGTGGGAGCAGCCTCATATCCAGCTGCTTGCCTGGTATGTGCCTGCCCTCTCATCTCTTTCTCAAATGATATGGTACAGGTGGGGCCCTACACCCAGGGCTAATCTGCTGTCCTGTGCTTTCCCAGTGTGACAGAGAAGGCAGAAGTGTAGCCTAAGAATTTATAAACAATGTAAATACATCTTCAGTGTACATGTTTCAGTGGCCTGAAGCCCCTCCTTGGACCTCAGAAGCCTTTCCTAGTAATTCCATATGCACAGGTGTACTTACCTGGAGGTAATTTCTGTTGAATGCAAACTAATATTTCATATACTATGAATATGATATTTAATATGACCTTTGACATTTATCAAGTATATTGTAGCATGAAGTTTAAATAATTGGCAATAATGAAATAATAGCTCACTGAAACTTGCCTATTTGAATCTGGAGTTTGTGAATAATAATACATTTCAGAAGTTAAATAAGACTTTAAAAGAAAATTGACCAGTTTAATGGGCCAATTGTCTAAGTGCAAATATGCTACCATGGAAACCCTACTCTGTTATTTTGGATTCCTTGCTCACAGAAAGCTATATTCTGTGTTACAAGTAAGAAAATAGACATTTCCTGATCAATGCAGTTTCACTGATGGCCAACAGTATGCATTGTGTTTGAAAAAAAAAGTCAGAGGTGTGGAGGAGGCTTTCACCAATTTTCCTTCCCAAATGTAATTTTGGAGTTAAGAAGAGCCTCCCTCTACCCTGCCCATGGCTCTATTTCAGCCTCCCAGGGCCAAAAGTCCCTGCCCCAGTGATGCTGCGGCACTGCTGGTCTCCAGCTCCCCGGAGCCCTGGGCATCACTGAAAAGAGCCTGGCTCTGTCTTCTCTATATCCTCCCTTCAGGTATTTATACACATGCATATGATACCCTGAGATGGCTCTTCTTCCTGCTGAACAGTCAAGCTCTCCATCCTCTCCTGGTATGTCAGTTGCTCTAATCCCTTAATCATCATAATGGAATTTCAGTGTAAATGCTTATGTATGCAAATTTTAATAATGTATATAACAATTAATCCAAGGGTGGTAAATGAAATGCTAGCTGGTAGTTTTGTAAATGGTGACCAAAATTATAAAGTCATGAAAATTCCTTAAATATTTAAAGAAAACAGAGGTGATTCTGAATATTACTAAATTTAAACACCTTGTATAGACAGTCCCATCTTTGGACAGCTACTATTTAAATTATTTCCTGGAGGGAGTTGTTGATCTTTGGTGTTGATATTTAACTGTAATGTATCTACATAGAAAGACGTCATTGTACTTGGCTCCTCTTCTGATCTTTTATACACACTGAGATTTATCTCTCCTCCTTACTTGGTTGCTGTTCCCTAGTGTTTTCATTCAACAAATTACATTCACCAAGCAAATGTTCATTAGATTCTGGAATGCAAATCAATTCTTTGACCTTTTCCTCTTTAAGATCCCTGGTCCATATTTTATAAGTGTTGTCTTAACATAAGAATTACTTTATTAGACCAGGCCTAAAGGTAGGTTTAGTTTCTTCTCCCTGTCTATGGCAAATAGCAGGTCCCTAAGAAGGATTTAAAGAACAAAGCAAATGTATGTGTTGTGTTGCTCCCCAGAGTATTTTCCATTCTCTTACGCAAGTTCAGTTCAAGGGCTCTATGTGAGGAGTAGAGTACTTCTGCAGCTGTGAGTTCAGAAGGGTTGGAAGTGGAGGGCTGCTTTCACGACCAGCATTAGCCCACCATGTTCCAGGTGCCTGTGAGGTCCATCAGCAGGAAATGCAACTGCCTCTACAAAGCCCCGTCAAAAGACTGACGGATGGCATAATTAGTTATGTTGGTAAGTTATACGTAACCCTGCTTGTTCTGTGTCTCTGTGAGTGGTGAGAGATGGTGGCACTGCCTTCCTGGTCTTCCTCTCATCCCCTGGGCTGACACTGGTAATGGGACATCTGGACATTTCCCTTTTCTTTCTTCTCAAGAATTATAAAGGGGGGGTGGGGGTGGGAGGAGGAAGAATAGCAAAAAGTAATAATGAACAAGACACACAGCAAATCAGAAGTCCAACTATTGAGATAGCTGTTCTGTATTACTTGAGACTGAAGCTCTAATAGACTATTTCCATGTGGTTCTCATGAGGCACAATTGTTTCCCAGGGCATGTGACGCACTAGGAAATTGCTGGCATACTTTCATCAGAACGGGAGTGATACTGCACACGTGTGTCCTTTCTGCTAGTAGGGACATATGCGCGTAGTGGTCTGTTCTCTTTTCAGTGCCATATTTTTTAAAACCTGAAAATGAAGGCAGTATTTCTGTTCCAGATGTATCGTGCATGAGTTTAAAGTGTGTGATTGATCAAAGTTCCACAGAAAATCAGTCACCATTTTTTGCTGCTCATCTAAACTCAGCAAGACCAGAACAAGAGCTCTTTCCCTTCCACATGCCTCTGTTTACTGGCTTCTTTCATGATTCCTGTGAAGACACGACGTTCCAAGCTGTCAGGCAGCCTCTCAACCAGCAGCTATCACAATCAGCATTACACTCTTTTCACCTTTATACAAATCCTACCTAGGATTAAGCAGGAAAAAACATCTGCAAAGGATATTTGTCTTTCTATATGGACACACTTGAAGTTCAAGTTGAAGTTTTTATATTACAGTATAGGAATTCAATGCAGTTAGTATTTCCTAGAAAGTTTCTGAAAAGTTCATAATCCCAAGGTGTCCTTTTGACAAGGTTCCTCTTTCTACAAGCTTCCTCTTTCTAGAAGATTAATTTTTTGTAATGTACCACTGCAAACTATTTCTTCCATTGCTTAATGTTTATCATGACCTATTGCGAGAAGTAGACCTGACCAAAACTTTTCGACTGAGAGAAAAAAAACCCCTAGAAGCCATGGTTTGGGAGTTGAGCCACCTGGCCCACATGGTGGCTGGAGTCACGTACACACTTTGGCTGTTGATGACCATCACATACACACTTTGATCAAAAGGCAAGACCCTTAGCCAGTGAAACACTTCAGTCAAAAGAAACTTCTCAACTGTTGACCATATATGACCACAGATCAGATTCAACTCGGGTATAAATGGAGCCCTGCTAGAGGGCAAACTGAGTTAGTCCTCCTCGGAGCAGCAGGTCTGCAAACAGGGACTCTCCCCTTGGATTGGGACACTGCCTAAGGAAACTCCTCAAGGTTGAAAGCCCTCATCTTTTAGGTGAGTGATAGGTGCATTTTGGCTCATCAATTCTAAAGATTAAGAATTATTGAGTCGGTTGTGCAGTAGTAACTTCCCCTTACATCACTGAACCTGTAGTTTACTAATGTTGTCTGAGTTCTAAATAATTTTAACTGAAGAATAAATTTCCTTGAGTTTAGCACCTATTTAATTTGATTGTGTGAGCCTCCGTGACACCTATGTCTGTCCCTCATCTCTGACTGATTATCCAAAGGTCAACACATGGTGACAACTTCCTTGTTACTTCATTGACTACTTTGAATATTTTCTAGGCAATCGCTGTGTTTTCTCCCACATCTTGAATATGATAATTAGAAACATCCCCAAATCAAACTTGTTTTAATTCTTTGGTCCTTTCTACCTTGTTCACATAAGTCCTAACTGCTGTGTGCTAGCATGCTGTACCCACGTCATATGGTCAGAAACAGATATTCTGTCTAGCAATTGCAGTGGGAAGGTGAAGTGTGAAGGTTAGTTTGCGAGCACCTTCAGAGGAAGAAAATACGGTGGTTTGTTGGTTTTTTTTTTTAAATCTGAGAAGCCAGCAACCACTACTCTATGGAAGGTAAAGCTAGGCAAATTTCAACTTGAGAAAAAAAAAGACACTATTTTTTTTACACTAAATATGATTAAGAGTTGGAGGAAAGTACAAGCAATACGGAAGAATTAATCCCTGGATATGTCCAAATTAAGACAGATTTCCTTTTATAGAACAAGTACTTCAGCCACGTGGTGTTTTGGCCACACGTTTTATCAATTGCATGGTGTCACTGCACAAAAGTAGCAAACATAACTGAATAGACTGTGAGGTATAAAAATAAGATGATCATGATGATTCTTCTGGCCTCAAACTTTATGTTTCTAGTCAAGAGTTCCCATGCATTGGAAACTCCGAGCAGCTGATTTCAGTCCCTTTGTCAGGGAGGGAGCAACCATCTGTCGCTCCCTGAGGTGTCCTAAACAATCCTAATGTTTGCTGTGATGTTATGATGTTGTTGTTGTCCTGTTGTAAATGCCCAGACATCTCGATGACCGCACTCAGCTCAAGATTTTTTCCTCTCCTGCACTGCTGTAGTATTTGTGTCACTTGGGGAACGCTGCCAGTGGATGGGATTGGGTACAAGTGTAACCAGACAGGCCACCAAGGCAGGCAGGGAGGACAGCTGTCCTAAGCATTCAAAGCTTTACATTCTGTGCCACTCTGATGTGACCTGGGCTTCAAGGTAATTATTAAGATGGAAGAAAGCCTTTTTTGGTCTTGCAGCTCTCTGAATCTACCTGTTATTTAGGATATGTTACAGTAGAATCCAGAGTGGTACCTAATTCTGCCTTATTGCAACAGAAATTCAGAATAAAAGAAACAGGCTCTATATGGCCTGTGGAGAAAAATTTTTACAGCCACCTCAAGCTATCTGCATATCTGGAACCCATAACTTCCTCAGATTAAAATTAAGAATGATGGAAAAATTATTTGATTCAGACATCAGTAAGGCATGAACCAAAACGTATGTACTTATATCTGCCAAAGTTTTTCAGTCAGCAATGTAATTACCTTGTGATAAAAATATAGTTGCAGAAGAATACTCAGCAAGCCCAGCATGTGAGACAAGACACAGGCTAGATGACTTGTGAAGAAAAATAAAAAGAACAAGATATGAATAACTGGTCCAAGCTGCATTTGAATGTGAAGAGTGTTTGTGTGGGGAATCCTACAGTCTTCATATGGGTAAAAGCACCCTTTGAAATCAAATGAGTCTTTAACTTGAGGACCAGGGATGCTAGTGGTTGACTGATTTAGTGATAATTGAATGCCAGATTGTGAGAAGAGTAAATAATCAGTTAAATGGCATGGACAAAGAATTCAGTGAAACCTCCCTGTCAGGAACACTTGAAGCTGTAGAATAACTAAGGAGCAGTAGTGGTAATGGTGAGAACTGGTGATCTCCAAATGTAGCTTGATCTGAAGCACCAGAATATGGACCACAGAGAGAAACAGTAAAGGCTGGGATAGAATAATCAAGTAGGACTCTTCAGTCTGTTTTCTGTAATGAAATGTTGCTTTGGTTTATGCACTATGGCACTGCTCTTGAAGACCAGGAGAAGGCACTACAGAGCCGTTGGAAAAGAATCAGTGTGACTCATTGGCACTTCTGCAAAACAGTAGTTTCTTCCTTTGTTGTTACTAAAAATACCAAATGCTATCTATTAAAAGAGTGTAAATTTGGAGCCTGCTTGGGACCAGCAGTCTTAGCACACTTCTCATTGTACCTACCTGTGGTGAATTCAATCCTTTTGGTTATAACAACCAAAGAATCAAAGAAATCCAGCAGTAGTGAGGAACAAGAATTAAGGGATCTAGCTGCTATCGCTCCTAAAAAAAAATTGTGCCTGGGCTGCATTTCCAATAGTTCTTACCTGTTTGTAGTGAAACCTGGTCAGACCTCCACTGTATCATTCCTTCAAGGTGTTGTTGATTTGAGTAATTTAGCCTTGAAACCAAACAATACCATTCTTCTAGTAAGAGTTACCTGCTTCCAGGAATATACTAAAGGTTCATTACTCTAAAGCACATCTATGATGTAGTGTGGCACAGGCCATATGCAGCATAGCTACATGGTTTCAGTGACATGACCTGATGGATATGCCACATGAAGTTCAATAACTTTGAATAGCGGGACATTCTGAGAAACAGAAAGAGGAAGAGATAGAAAGGGGCCGATCGTGTAAAACAGGGCTGGTCAGTATGCTGGTTTTACTGAGCCCTGTGCCTTATCACAGCAATCTGTCCTATCTTCTTTAAAACCCTTCTTAACTATTTCTCTGTGTAATCTCACTCTTCATCCTATGTGTGTGAGTTCTGCATGGTCTGAGTGCCAGTTACTGGGGGGACTGGCATGAGTAGAGCGGGTGACACCTATTGGAGCCAGACTGGGGGTGTAGGTGCCCCTATGCCTTACACGTAGGTATTGGGGGGGTCCTGCGCATGTGGGTAGTCGGTGCGATGAGTCTATGAGTGCATGCATCTGTTTGCAGTGAGCAAACAGTTCGGTGTGGCGGGGTTTTGGTAGCAGAGGAGGGGCCACAGGGGCGGCTCCTGTGAGAAGCTGCCAGAAGCTTCCCCGGCTCCAAGCCGGACCCGCCGCTGGCCCAGGCCGAGCCCCTCAGCG
>JANZLQ010000017.1:7357480-7378451 GCA_026212715.1 Elanus axillaris | reverse complement strand
TTGATTTTGTTTCTTCCCCAAGTTGAGCCTGTCTTTTGCCTGTGACCATAAGTGGTGAGTGATCCCTCCCTGTCCTTATCTTGACCGATGAGCCTTTCTTTATATTTTCTCCTAATCCCACTGTAGCTGGGTGGGAGGAGGAGTGATCGAGTAGCTTCCTGGTGCTTTGCTACCGGCGGGGCTTAAACCACAACACCTACCTAGACCAGAGAGAGAGTAGGTAACCAGACAGCAAATGTAGGAGTGTGCTTGTGAACCTGGAGAGTGTTGTGTGTGTGTGCCTGCACTAGTGACCTTCAGTGTCTGCCAGCCCAAGAGGCAATGGGCACAAATTAAAACACAGGAGGATCTGAACATCAGGAAACCCTTTTTATTTACCATGAGGGTGGCCAAGCACTGCCACAGGCTGCCCAGAGAGGTTGTGTAGTCTCCATACTTGAAGATACTCAAAAGCCATCTGGACATGGTCCTGGGCAACCAGCTCTAGATGGCCGTGCTAGAGCATGTGGGCTAGACAAGATGACCTTCAGCGGTCCCTTCCAATCTCAACCATTCTGTGACTCTGTGATTGGGCTGTCTGTGCTTATGTCTGGTGTGAGTCCTGTATGTAGGTGCTGTTAAGAGCAGGAACTCCCACAGCTGGCGCCTACTAAAAAGCCTGCAGGCATTAAAACAGACTGCATGGTGCTACCCAGTGGTGGATTTGGGACTGTAGCTGTCTCACCTGCATTTCCCAGGGTAATGAGGCCTCTGGGCCACATAACTGAACTGTAACTAGTTCCTGCCTCTGCCCTTTTACAACCCATGGTTGTGTTGAGATTTAATCTGTTGTTTCTGACACTGAGATTAGTTGATAGAGGTAACTGTTGCTACAGTGGATATCTGCAGGGTGTATTGTGTGACACTCAAATATAGTAGGGTAAGACAAAAATCATTATGGTCCTTATCTTTGCATTTAGTTGAAAAATAGAAAAATAGATCTCATTGTAATGGTAAATGAAGAAGTGTCACTGAGCTCATATACTGCTAGTGGAGTCTCCTGTGGTATGGTTTGTTTAGCTAACTACAGTTAGTAAACTGTAGTAAGTGCTGTTGTTTTCATTAAGGTTTCATTCAGAAACACTTCATTATTTCATTAAATTAAAAAAAAAAAAGGAAATCTGAGCTGTAACTTCACGACACTGGTGAGAGACTGTAATTTGCTTGGCTCACCCTAAAATCTAGGAAAACATATTTAACTAAGTATTTGCAGGGGTGGAAACATCATTTTTATTAAAGTATCACTGTCAGCCTCTTACGAGCTCTAGAGTATTTTGTGCTGTCCAAAGCAGTGGAAAATATACTTTTGCTACCACTTGCAGTAACTCACAAAATAGTAGCTGAAACATTCTGCTGCACCAGGCAAGACTTTCTGTTTGTGGGTGAGCTAACCCTCTGTCAACTTTTTAAAGAGGCATTAAATCAAGAAGGATATGAATCAGAGCTTTCCTGAGTCAGTAAAACCTTACCACTGACTCTGATGTCCCCTAGAGTGAGTCCCTGGACAGCAGGGTGACACATTACTGTTTAAATACCTTATAAATGATTGACTCACTGTAACTCAGCAGTGTGCTTGTCTTCTTAGATATAAATAAGGATACTTACTAAGAGAGTCACTTTATCTTAGGTTGCAGGGAAAAAAATACCAACACTTTGTATATTCAGGTATTTTAGTATTTGTTCAAAGGCTTGTACTAGAAGTGTCTGATGTTCTAGATGCAGTTCAGTCTAGCTTTGTTGAAGTGCCAGTTGAAAATCCCTGACTAGCTGTTTAAAACAGCTTCTAGAAAGTGGGTTTTGTTTGGGTTTTTTTTTTGCAGCTGCCATTGTCCTCTCTCCCAGGAGCTGCACAGCCTTCTCTTGGTTCCAAGTGTCTCCTCCTTCTCCTCCTCCAAATGTCTTGGCTCTCCTATGGTTTCATCTCCACACAGACTATCCTCATTTCTGGAAGGGGTAGCTTTAGCATTTGGCAGTTTGCATCTGCATATAGCCAACCTTAAAATACTTGCATGTTGGGTGCTAAAAAAAAAAATAATTAAAAAGTTTCTAATAGAGGAAGAGAAAATGCATCAAGAAAAATTAAAATAAGCAGAAAGCAAGAGGTAGAGAAAGAAGTATTTAAACTTAAGAGCTGGGATGGGGTTGTTCTCTCCCCACCTGAAAGAGGCAATTAGGTGTGTTGTCCCCTGGGGATTTGTGCTCAGCTGTGTGAACACATTTACAGTGCTGTGAGCAGTTAAGTGTGTTACTGCTCTCTTGTTAGATAATCTTCATAAGCAGGTGCACTGCCTCCACAATTTTTTTTTAAAGTAAGTCTTTCAGGTGGTGGCATTCTCTTTTGAATAAGACACATTCTATTTCGTACATATATGGACCCCATACTTGATAATCCTGAACTTCTGACCAAAGGCAGTAACTGAGGAAAAAACATAATTTCTTTTTGTATGGTTGAATTTGCACACATTGTTTTGTCTTTCATTTGTAATGCCAAGGGAGATGCTAGGACCTGGGTAGTTGTGTAGGAAATCCAAGAGACTGCTCTGTGATTACCAGTGCATAGTGTCCTTTGTTCTAGCATGGCTTTAGAAACCTTATCACAGGGCTTTGTGAATAATTAGGACTGCTGCAGAGATGAAGAACTTTATTGCTAGTTGCCAATTTTTAATTTATATGAAACTATAAATATGCTACAAGCACTTGAGGAAAACAAGAGCTAACATACTAACAAAGATGCATTACATTTTCTTGGAACTGGAGAAAGCAAAAAGCACGAGTCCTCTATTAAGGCACTTTTACAGGCTAGAAGCACACTTCTACTAACAGCATTACATTTCATTTCATTGCTGTCTTGATGTTTTCTCCAGTAGCTAAAAAGCTAATGCACCTTTTTTCTGAGCTGCATTTGAGGTCTTTGTCGTCCCCTTTACTGGAGTAGTTGAGCCATTACTTAAGCCTGTATCAATTAAACAGCCCGCATCAAGGGACTGGTATAAGATAAAGAGGTAATTCTAAAATACCACATTCACAAAAGGATTTTAGCACATGCTCAGTTTTAAGTGCTTGAATAATCCTTTTGATACCCTGCTAAATCTCTGCTTTAAAAAGACACCTCTTAGGGAAGAACTTCTATTTGGGAAGTGGAGGGATCAGGGGAAGATGTCTTCAGTGTCAGGGAGGAAGTTTGAGAATGTAATATAAATTATTTTACTATTAAAATGCTGGATAATTTTTGGTGCTCTGCTGCCTAAATTTCAACACCGCTGAATAATACAATACTGCAGTTTTCCCTTCTATCCTATTTTGTGAATATTTATGAAGAGAAGGATTTACCTGGAGGCAACATGGGACTGGCCCCACTGCATGGCTTGTTCTTGCCTATGGCATGTTTCCCACAGCCCTCAGGATGCACTTTCACATTTTTGACATCCAACCACACCCTGAAGAAAGAACTTAAAATAGAAGAGAGCTCAAGTGTAAAGGCAGACAGAGCAAGCTATACATTCCTCCATTTCTTTAAAGATAATAAATGTAGAACAAGAAATTAAAAGTGGTGAGTGTAATGAGAACTTTAAAGTTTTCCTGAAAACTGACCCCATAACTCCCACAGGAAAATTCAGTAGGAGAGAAGGAGCTGTATAAGTAAAGTGGGTTTGCTCTGGATTATTACATGCTAATTACTTTGACAGCTGCTTCTGAAGTAACATCTATGCTCAGTGCATATGCAGTCATTCCACTGTGTCTGTCTCTGTAGTTCTAATTCTGTCAAACTGAGTTATAATTTAAGATCAATGGGAGGGAGAAGTCTGTGTCAAGCCCTAGATGATAAGAAAGTAGGAAATATCCTTACCAGAGCTATTTAGGAAACTTGGATGAATACTGTGGATGTGGTAAGAGGTTAAAGGCTTTTCCATGTCTTGCTTTGCTTCCCATATGTATATGCATAAGAAGAAAGCATGACTTTAAAGAGCATTGTTCATGTATCAAAGTTTCTTACAGCAAGCACTGGAAGATCTTAATTTTCATTTAGTGACTTTGGTCTTGACCCCATTCCTATGTAAGTAAATTGAAAATAGGTCTTGTTATTTTCAAATACTTTGAACACCAATGAATTCCCTACTTATTGTATGTTGCTGACTCACTGGATTTGAGTCATTAAGGGCCAAGTCATGAGGTGTGATTAGGTCTGCCATATAGCCAGGTTTTCCCAGACACGTTGTCCTATTTCCAGACAGAATAAGAGGAATGTGATTATTTCTTCATGCTTGTCACAAGGCCTTGTCAGAGTTCCTACCCTTCCTTCCCTTCACCCATATGGGCTTACGTCGTGGGACAAATCCCTATGGGGTTGCATACCACCAGAACAGGGCAGAGGGACTGAGCCCATGCTCACCAGCTCTGAAGAGCAAGAGCTGTTACCCCATTGTGTCTGGACATGTCAGAGCCACCACAGTGGTGCCTTGGAGCTTCTGGATAGAGAACTAGGAGCCTTACAGGCACCAAATCTCCATTTTAGTTGGTAGTAATCAGGGTCCATCAGGGTCTCACAGAATGAAGTTCTTTGGCTGTGCTTTTTCCTCTGCATGTGTATGTCTCTATACATATTAATTCCTCCTACTTTGTCTACAAGACACAGAGAAATCTCTCTCAGGTTGACTGGTGACATTATGGAGATGGAAACAGTGAGTAGGAACTGGACTTTCTTTAAATCTGTGCTAATAGGCATTTTAGACAGTTGCTGTGCTTTCACATATTGCAGCCATGTTCTCAAATCCGTGGAGCTCTTAAGGAGGCAACAGGGAGGCTCATTTTACAGCCTGAGGCACCAAGGGGTTCTCATGTCTCTACTAATAAGATTCTGGAGTTTACATCTCCTCACTGGTCTTCTAAGTTACTGATTATTTAAAAACTTAAATAATTTCTAAATAAAAAGCTTAAACTGTTTTCTGACATTAAACTGTTCCCCATGTGCTTGGTGTTGCTGGGAAAAGAAATGCCACTTCTACATAACTGTTTTTTTTAGGAATGAAGTCTATCTTTTATTAAAATAGAGTATAAAACTGAGCATGGGAGAGAGCTTTTCTTCTGCCTTTATATTACAGATTTATTAGCTATTAGGCTGACCTCAGTTTTGGGAGAATCACTTGGTTGGTTCTAAATATAGCACTGCATCTGCCCTTAAATGGGAGTGAAGGGGCAGTAGCCTTTAGAGAGGGGAATTATTTTTGTTTTCCTCAGCCAGAGTTTACTGAGCTGGGAAAGGCTGGTCTTCCTCTCTGCTTTGCAGTTTTTCTATATCCCTTGGTAAGTCCATTTTTTTTATCTAGGTTTTTCTTGTTCAGAACAAATAGGAGTGATTGTGGGAGGATATTGGGTGCTTTTCTGTAAAAAATGAATTACCTTCCTTGGGGAAACCAAGCAATAAGCACGACCCAGATTGATTTATGAAAGGACAAACAAAAAAGTAAAGTAGAATTGTTTTATTCTGTGCATAGTCAGCCTGATTTTATTGTGTATTACATTTCGTCTCTTTCTTTCTGTATATAAAGAACTTCATTATACTAATCCATAGCTTATTGGTGTATGTGCTTCTCCAATTGCACATATATTGGCAATGCCACCTTCTTGTGTGCTATACTGTATGAAGAGACAAAACATGAGTTATCTGAATAATGTGCATAAATAATTAAGCATAAAATCCTATAGTAGTTGGCAAAACTATTTGGCATGCTGAAGAATGGGATGTAGCTAGGGCAAAGAATTCTATTTCTACTTTTATTTTTTGTTTACCATACTTTCAAGTACATGTCTTCAGAAGATAAATTTCTGGTGTCTGTATTGCTGTAGGCTACACGATGTGTTCTGTGCCACATGAAAATTCCAGCTAAATAGCACTGATAGAGTGTTGGGAATTCATGTTTATGCTCTTGAAACTACACCTGTGTGTTGATAATACCTATGAGCTAATGAAAGTACTGTAAGGAAGGATAGTGAAGGTTGGGATGATGGGAAGTGACTTTCACCATCTCACTGGCTCACATTGCTTGCTGTCCTGTTGAAGGGATGTAATACACTTGCCAAGTGAAGGGAAACCTTGACATTTTTGTGGGAACATGTTGCAACTCTTTGTGCATTTGGAATGTTAGGATGGCAAGGTTTCAAGTCAATGTGGACAAATTCAGCCTCATTTAATTCTCAGTCATGTAAGATCATGAATTCATAAGAAAGCATATACATAAGTACCATCTCTGGGTTATGTACTGCTTAGCTTATAACAGGACTGTCAAGAGAAGTCACATTGGAGGCTTCTATTCACTTCCATCATGAAAGTCATAGAAGAGCTGAAATTACATTTTTTCAGACTTACAACAATGCAGGAACTGGTGCTCCCCTCCACAGCAATGACCTTGTTGGAGGGAAGGTACCTGTGGCTCTGCCTTCTACCTATTTGCCACAGAGCAAAACTGATGGTTAACTCCATCAGGGGTTGTGGCTATGACCATGACCACCTATGATATATTCCAAATTGCCTCCGCTCTAACTGCTATGGCTGGTGGGTGAAGCAAACCATTCAGGGACTATTACAAGGTCAAAGTGTGCATTCTCACTAATCGTACATGTGCCACAGACAAATGATTGCATTGAATCTACCTGTATCTCTTTGCAAGAATAATTTGATGTAGAGAAATGTTAAAAGTCTACTCATTCAAAACATGAAATTACTAATAAGGAATAGACACACCTGTGGTGGCCAGTATTGTCAGCTGCTTGAAAATGTTGCTTTGCTGGATATTCAGATGACTAGCAATAGATGAGAGAACTCCATTTTTAGTTAGGTTTAACGAAAAAGTAATGCATGCACTTCTGGGGATGATTTGAACCAGACTGAACTTGTTCTCCACAAGATTTCTGTTTAAAATCAATTTGTGAAACTAGGATAATACTATTCCGATGCAAAGGAGTTATGATCAGTAAAACATAAGACCAGATATGATGTAGCTAAAGACATAAGAAAAGACAAGGAATCTCAAAGCTTGCTCAATAATGTCTGGAATTCCACAGGGTTTAAGCAAATGAGAATTCCATATACTTTCTTAATTACTCAAGCATTTGTATTCTGTTGTCAGAAAAGTTAAAAGTGAATTCTTGTTATGCAAAGGAAAAAACTCTTCAATGGGAAAGACAAAAGCATTTTAAAATGACAGTAGATTGTGTGGTTTTTTAGTTCATCATTTTTCATCCATATAACATAATTTTCTGTGCAAGATCTAAATACACATGCACACAGAGATAAAAGACTGGAGAGACATATTAGTATTTTAAAAGTTTATTACCAAAATGGGGAAGATGTTACCAGACCCTCTACATCCCATTCTGTTTTAGACTGCAGTGTCTATGAGCTACATAATGATTCATGCTGGTTTTACAAGATTTCCACCAAAGTAAGCTTCCTGGGGGAAAATGTTCTAATGTTACTATCTACTGCAATTTCTACAGGATTGATATAACCATCTGGAAAGGACCACATGTTCTCTGAGGCAATATGGTAATTCTTTAAACTGGTCATTAGAAGCAACTGATAACTAGAAGGTGGTTTTTTTTTTTTTCCTTTCTTTTTGTTTCCTTTTATTTTTTTGTGGTGGTATATAGGTGATATGGAATTAAATACATTTTTTCAGATAAATATCACAGGCTTTAATGTACCATGAAAGTGTAAGTTGGCAAAACAGGGCTTCCTAAAAACACTTAGATTTGAACAATGCTGAGAACAACAAGCAGAACTACAGACAGATAGAGGAAACAGTGTTTACGTCATGGGAAAAACAGGACAAACTTTCAAGTCAATACAAAGGGTCAAAGATATTTGAGAACGATAAGACAGAGGGGAAGACCAAGAATGAAGATATGCATGTAGGAGCAGGATGTACTGAACTTTAGGCCAGAATGAGGAGGATAGGCTACGTGAGGGCAGGCAAGAACCTGCAGATTGTTTTTGGCACTTCTGCAGATGGACAAGGACAGAGATGAGCAACGAAAGTGCATGTTGATGGTGTAGCTTTGACAGATCAGGCAGAGAAAGTACATGCTGTATAGTACATTGCTCATGACAGGAGCCTGCTGAGTCTGGGAATGGAAGTTGTCTATCTATGGTGTGCGCAACCATGTTCTTCGTCCCATGGCATTTGTTAATCCCATCCGTCAATTTATTTGGTTGTGTGCCTGCTCTCTGAGGCTATGTGAATGATCATGCTACAATTTACTGCCTGTCCTTTAAATCTTAAATTAACTCACTTATCAAACTAACAATGTCTATATCAGACCCTTGGCTTCTCTGCTCAAGAATGTGGCCCCTTGTCATGTGGTCCTAGATTATTGCTTTCTATTCAGATCAGTATTACTATGGTGTGAAACTATGCATATCCTGGCCTGGGAACTCTGCCTTTTACTCATGAACAAGTATAAATTGTTATATACATGCTGCTAAGAATGTGGAAATGTGTATTTGTGTAAACTGATTTAACAGTCTAATTCACCTGTGTTTTACATCATTAATCCTTAAGGATATTTTGGCTGACAATATTTTTGTTTGGGTTTAATAGTCTTCTGAGTGGTTTATACAGCACATAGATTTGTGCAGTTTAGGTACTTCTGATATCCTCGGCATTTACAGTCATAGAAAAAATAGGGATAATGACAACAACAATAATAATAACAACAACAGTAATAATAATAAAGGGTAGTAATGCAATGGCACTGTGTTCTATCAAAAAAAGTAAAGGTCGGATGAGAGACTAAATGTTTTAGGACCATCTTGTCCTGCAACTTTTATCTTGTCCTGCAACTCTAGGTCTTTTTCTTGAAATCCAGGGCCATTAATAGGATCTGCATGGGTGAAGTTCAACAGTTGTGACACACAGGCCATATATTTCAGTAAGTTCTCTGTAACTCTTGCAGTCACATACCAGTAGAACTTGGTGAATAAAACTTGGGATTTGCTTTATATTTTGTTACAAGTATCCAGAAAATTAATTTGTCTCTCTTGGACTATTTATGCATTTTTTATTGCTGAATTTTCAATTTCCCATTGGGAAATATTTTGGGTTTTTTTCCCCCAATGCCTCTGCCAGACCACTGCCTGCATCTTGCTTTTGGGTCACTGCCACCAATTGACTGCCAGTATAATTAGGTCTCCAGCCACTGCCAGTAATAAAATCTTGGTTCATCTAAATTGATAACTTCAATGGAGCTAAGCTGTCACGTGCATATCATGTTATCTAACTATTAGGGGTAGGTTGACTAAATATTACTATATATTTCAAACACCTCACATAAATGTGTATCAGTGGAAAATTAGGAAGAGTCAACACATTGTTCCTTGGAAGACAATAGGAACTTCTCCTATCATGAACTCAAGATAAACTGTAGACTCTGTAGACTCTGCTGAAGCTGGTTTTACAGTGGGACTGTGTTCTGCTCTTCAAATACTTGTCTTTGCAGCACTATTAAGTATTAAATACATAACCTGCAAGCATCATTGTAATTAACGGATGATGATTATTACATTTGGAATTGTTGCCAGGCAGCTCCCCTCTGTGTTAACAGAAGGCAAAATGAATCTGGCTCAGTTAATTGCTTGTATGGAGTCTGGGAGTGGATGGCTACAATTGTTTCTATTCTAAGGCTGTTTGAGTAAATGAACCCAAATTTTGAGAAACCCTGGGTGCTGATTAATAGAAGATGTGCTAATCAAAAATGTAAGTTTTATATTTAGTGGAAAAGGCTGAACTGTAAATGAGAAAGATGTTTTCTCCTATCTCAAAAATAAAAATAGTCCAGACTGTGATCCATCCATACACATGGGCATTACTCTGACACCCTTATATGTCAGATCTCAGTGGGAGTTATATACATGGCAACATGTAAATTGCATGTTGATAAATTAATTCACAGACTTATTTAACTGGGGCACATGTAAACATGAGTAGCACTTAACAGCTGAGTCAGGTTAATCTATGGGTTTGCCTTTTGCACCTTCATTTAGGTGAAAAGGCTGATTAAAAATAGAAAAGGGAATATTTTACCATTAACTGACCAGTTAATGAATGAACTAAGCAGGAAGTCAAATGTCATATACACAATGGTCACACAGCTTGACAGCAGGAAGAAAACCAGTATTTGATGTCTGCACGTATAGCGTAATGTCTTGTACAGATACCAAAACTAGGAGAATTCAAGGCTGCTCATGGGTCTGTGTAACTGTGTTCATGTAACTAAGACAATGAGTTGTACGATGAGTTAATAGGTCCCTGTCATCTCAGCATTGCATGTGGGCACTGAAGTAAACTAGCATCTCTGCAAGAAACTGTATTAACTTTGGTCTTGTTAACTTTCTTATTTCTCTAGAAATGAGGTAATATATTTCTTTAATGTCCCATAGTAATGTTGTATACCTGTTTTATTTTTGTCTTGCATTGTCAGGTATTTCGCCAAGCTCTCATTCTCGAACGTGTGACTTGTCATTCTTGTACCTCTTGAAAGAGGATTGAAAAGGTAACTATGGGTTATGCAGAAGATGCAGCTATCAGGTGACAAATTGTAAAAACTAATCTCTTTAGATCTCATGACTTTTTTCAATATGACGTATCTGCTATTAAATATACCTACTGTCTTCTCCTGCAGAGGCCTTTTTCTTGGAAAACTAGCTGATGTGAGAATGTCATGACTTGGGGACATCTGACTCTGCTTTTGAATACCTGAAACTAACAAACGCAGCTGGAATTTATTAGACTACTTAATCAATAACTAGCATTTCTTCTGTTGGTAAATACTATATGCTGGAAATATGGTATTTACAGGTATTTCACCACATTTAAAGGTTCACTTTCTTAGCCTATAAAACACTTTTTTTTAAAAATTAATTTGGATTTAATTTTATACCCTTCAGGCAAAATTGCCAAAAAACACATAAAATGAAGTGACTTGCTAAACTAAATTGCAGTCTTTCATTGGATCATCTTACATTCTTCTTTCTAAAAATATGATGTGTTGTATAAGAAATTTAGCTCTCATTTTTCAAGAATAAATTGCTGCAATGAAATGTAGAAAATGATTTCTTTTGCCTATACAGTCTGGCTTTACTAGGTAATACAATTAGAAAAAATGTTAGCAAGTCACACTTTAGAAATTCATGCAAATTTTTGATAATACCTAATTTTTCAACAATTTTGTCATTGCTTCCTGTTCTTAAATGGGGATTTTGCAAAAAATTTTTTTTAAAACATGAGATATTAATAAAAAACCATCATTGCTTTCAGAATAAGTAATAAACATTTAGAAACCTATTTTTAGCAATATTTTATTAAGGTACAATGATTGCATGTACTTTTCATACAGTAAAAAGATTAATGGAACAAAAAAAATTTACATGGAATTTGAAAGTTGACAATGATGTAGTGACTGAATTTCTTAATTTTGCACGAGGGCTCATTTTACCAGAAACTACTTTTTTCCTGAAACAGTTATTAATTAAATTTTAATCTGGATATTGCTCATTTTTGACCTCAAAGCACATATCTCCAAATATTTGATAGGAAACAGACTATGGCCTAAAACTTGTCAGTACCAGTGCCTTCAAAATTGAGTAACAGGAGCTCATGTTGTATCTAAATGAGTTTATAAGATTTCTCTTCAAATCCCTTTGAGCTTTTATTTTATTACAGATAATGAAGCCGCCTACTTATGGGACTTTTTGTTACAAATGCAGACTTTGGTGTGGGTCTGAGGATTTCCCTCACGGGCAGGTTCTTCTTGGGAGGGCCCATGGCTGGGCAGAGCTGGGCTGTGGGGAGCTGGAGACAGGCCCTGCTGTGGCGCCACAGGGCCCTGGTGGGCTGCAGTGGGGCCGTAGGCCGTGGGCAGGGTGTGGGAGCCCTGGAGGTGGCTGGGCAGGGACAGTCAGGTCCACTGCTGCCCCCAGGACCCTGACAGCCTCTTAATATGGTTCCTGGAAGAGCTAGTGTTGCTTCACTTCCCATGGGTAGTGCTGAGGGGGGGTCTCAGGCCATGCCTCTGCCTGTACCCCAGCATCTGGTGCGCAGCTGACAGGCTGCACCCCGCATGTGAGTATAACAACGTGGTGCTCCTTACCTTTCAGGAAGAAATTAGATGTTGTTGCAGGAATTTGCCTGACAAAAAGTTCAGGATTTGGCCCAAGCTGCTTTATAGACTTTATACTGGGAAATTGCTTCCATTGTCACTGAAGTGCAGCCATCTCATGGGGAATATGTTGGCTGTTTAGTTGCCACCTGGAATCCTGCCAAGTGGCCCAGGAGTAAAGAACCCTGCATCCAAATGAGACTGTAAATTGGGCTTATTCAGCAGATGGTAGTTAGACAAGATGGCACCTACTCAGGACACAGCTGGTAACATTCCCTACCTTTGCAAGAAGTTGTCATCGTATTTCTAATGAGCACAAAGGGGTGTGGGCACCTCCAAGTTCTTTTAATGCCATGGTTGGGAATTTGCTTAACAATAAGTGGGAAACATGCTCTTCCCTCCCACACTGCTTCTGGGAGATCCCTGAACATTTCTGAGAAGCTTCTATCCAAATACCAGTCAAACTATGCCATGCTTTGGAGAAAGTCCGCAAGAGGGCAACCAGAATGATTAGAAGTCTAGAAAAAATAACCTATGTGAAAAGACTGGATGAGCCTCCTTTGTTTAGTTTAAACAAGAGAGCTGAAAGGACATGTGAACAAAATCTTTGACAGGCTGCTGCAAAAGTGGGTGAATACAGTCTGTTTTTTGTTGTCATGGTGAATTGGACAAGAAACAGTGAACACTAATTTCAACAAAGGACAAAATAAAAAGCCTGAAGAGCGGAGAGATTAAAATTCCCCCAAAGGTATCAAATTTCCAGCTCTGGAAATTTCTGTGGAGATGTTATATGACATCTGCACAGAAGGGGAAAAATGATCTGACAGATTCTCTTCTAGCTCTATCATCTATGATTCCATAGCTCACACTGTGTGGCTGATAAGATATAGCCCGAGGTACCCATATATATCGTCGATGGCTCTATTTGTCATAAATTGATGGAATTTTATACATTTGTACATGTACGCACACATCTACATATCAAAAAATACCAAACCTATGTGTCTGAAATACATGGCTAAATGTGATTTCACTCTCTGCAGGAATTACTGATTGTAACAAACTGAAATATGTCTTCAGTAGTGGTGCCATTTTACCAAAGGAGGCATAAGCACTTCGATCAGTCTTATCGCAACATTCAGACAAGATACATACTTGAGGAATATGCAGCAAGAAAGTAAGTGCCATGTATTTCACATACAGAGCATAGAGAGGTTTCTATTTTGGGTAATCAGTTCTTAGAATCAAGATACTTAGCTTCCCTCTCTGCTCCCCCAAATTATGATTATTCAGAATGGTAATTTTCCAGTTCCTTCCATTGGGATGCTCCTTGTCTATAGTGTTCCACCACTATAGCTAGACTTTATAGCAACTCACCTACACAGACCTTTTTAGCTCAGCATCTGTCCTGTTTACTACCTCTAAGTTGGAAATTCTTCATTTTAGGCTCCAATTGAAACTCTGACTTAAGAAAAATTGCCCTGAAATTTATTGTAAATCACAGAAACAGGTTTTTACCCATTCTTCCATACAACATGAGGATGTTCCTTCTCCTGAAGTTGGCTGTTCCTAATTATAGGTTTTGTAATTAAATTTGCTTTTTAAAAATTAAATAAAGGTGTAATTCCTTTCTTGAGAAATCTCAGTTTTAGCCACAAGATGCACATTCTTTGTATCTCAAAGCCTGGAGCTTTGAATCTTGGTTGCTTAAGAATCACTGTCCTTCCTCCTCAGTGATTAAGATGCCTAGCTAGCTGTCTAGCTTGTCCAGCTTCCGTTATGAAAGAGGAGAGGTTATGCAGAAGGTTTTATGAAGTGTAGAAAGGCAGGAATATTTAGAAATAGACAATGTTACAGGGATTCTGTGTGATTTGTGTATTAGACAGGCTGGTACCCTCGTGGTTCACTGAAGTGCTATCCTAGCACTTGAATGATTGGAGACTGGGAGAAGTATAAATTTAATAGAACTGAATGAAATAAAATGCCTAATGATCCCCAGTGACAGATGATGGGCATTAAGCCCTTGAAGGACAAGTGAGAATCAACACCCTAGTGCAGTCAGTGAGGAATGCAAAGCAGGTTTCTCACTGAACAGTGCTCAATCATGGTATTCAGCTCATTTAAAGTGATTTCTTTGACTTTTTTGAGTTCATGTTTTACCAGAATTGCTGGGTTTTAACAATGTCTTCTATATTTGAAGGGCTGCTTCCAGACAGGCTGCTTATTATGAATCATCTGGCTTGGGAAAAACAACATGTAGGCTCTGTGCCAGGAGGGCACGCACCTTGGCTCATGAAGCAATGCAAGAATCCAGGAAAAGGTAAAGCTCTGTTCGTCCCATCTGACCTGTGTAGTGGCTCTGGTCCCATTTACTATCGCTCTTTTGCTAGGGCTCTTTCCAGAGTCGACAAGACTGGAGGCTTCTGTGTCACTGTTCTTCACTAATCTATTTTGGCTGGAATACTAAATGACTGAGTGTCACTTTCAATCTCATATTTCAACCCAGAGTTGCTCCCCTAATCCCCACTTTGACCCTTGAAAACAGCTTTAAACCCAAAATAAATTAGAATCTGCCTGGGATCCAAAACTCATTTTTGAACAGATCTACTCCACTATTCCTAAATTCCTGATTTGGATCAGTTCAAACATTCTGAGTTCTTTCCTTAATATCAAGAGGGCTTACTGTTGCATATCAGTTACAGCCTTGATATGAAATCCTATAGTAAATGTGCTGACGGCAATATTCTTGTTAGTGAATTTGACTGTTTCTACTCTGCCATGCTCTACAGCGACTGCACCAAAGACATAGAGAATTTATACTACAGGAAAAAACTCTGCCTTGTTTGTAGAAAATGTGTTGAAAAATCATATACATGTGTATGGTTCAGGTACTTTGTTTTGAAATATACATCCTAGAAACAGAATGTTCTAGGAAAATCAAATTAATTTGTATATTCTGATTTATTTTTTAAAAAACTCTTAAATTTTATCAATATAAAAAAACCACATGGCAGAATGAGGTTGGTATTTAAAGTACATTGAAATGATACAAAGAAGTATTTTTAAAATATCAGACAAATAACATCTTGATCTACTGTTCACTGAACTTCATGCAAGTCTTCTCATTTGCTTCATGGCATGTTGGGTTATGCTTTAAGAGTCTTGTCTTATTCTATAATGACAGCCATATTAGAAATGTCTGATATTCATCTCCCTTCTTATGTCCCGTTGGCAAGGCAAAGAATAGCATAGGCTGCATACTGAATCAGCATGCATGCAGGAGCTTGAGGTAGCTCCACCTAAGAACATTTACAAGTTGGGGTTTTTTTAGGAATTCTGAAAAATCTGTGGAGTTAGATTTTCAGGGAACAACCCACAAGTTTCTCAAAATGTTGTCTTTTCCTGGTAGTTTCTGTAATACTTCCCACTCACCCTTGTCAAAGGACAGTCTTGTATGCAGGGGTTCATCAAATCCTTGTGAACTCCTTGGCGTGTATCTTTCAGGTGAGGTCAGCTGATAGAGCCCATGGATCTAGTAGAGTTTCCCAGGTACTAGAGCCAAGGGCACACCATAAGCAAGGCCCAACTCTTGTCAGGGTGTGAACAGGCACAGAACATGCCTTATTGTGTCCATGGGAAGGAAAATTAGGGGCCAGAAGGAAGCCAGGTAGGTTCTTGATCTCAGTAACCAGAGGACTAAGACTCTGGGGTACCACATCAGTGTGACCACACCAGCTTTCAAGACCTGAAGCTATGGTATCACATATACAGGGAGAAAGAAAATGAAGGAAAATTCATATTCATTTCACATGCTCATTAAGATAGGCAGATAGGCTCTAAAAGCAATTCCTAAACTAGATTTTACATCTTGCTGATATTGTTTCAGAGCCCTCAGTTGCCTAATGTGTATGGGTGACAGTCTTAAAGCTTCATATTGCTTACTCTTACCTGATATTTTTTCTTGTCCTACAGGACTCATGAACAAAAGTCTCACACAAGTGACGAGAAAAGGATCCGGTTTGCCAGTGAGTTGACTGCTTTGGAAAAAGAGATTCACACAGCCAGGCACCGTGCTAGAGAACATCTGGATAGGCTTGCTATACAAAGGATGGTACAGTGCTGAATCTTTTTGTTCCTATCCAAGCAGAATTATAAGATACACTGACATTTAGGCCAATAGTGATTTAACATCTTTTAATTTTGTGGATCTAAGATTAGATCTTCTACCCCATTTGAGTCTGGTGCTAGATGCTTCTTTTTCTTTTCCTGTGTTTAATAGGTAGAAGAAAATATGGCTCTGGAAAGACACCTTGTTGAGGAAAGTATAAGTCGAGCTCCTGAAATTCTAGTGCGCCTGAGGTCTCACACTGTCTGGGAAAAGATGTCTGTGAGCCTTTGCTTCACTGTACAAGGATTTCCCACCCCTGTTGTACAATGGTGAGAGACTGGCCTTTCCTAGCCCTCTAAAATGTTGTTAAGCTTTTTTCATTTGGAAGTTATGGCATAACTGGTAAGTGTCACATACATAATGGCTATGTTAAACCCCCTTTATAATCCTCATAGCTGTGCTGGATTGTAGCAGTTGATAACTGCAGTGGAAGGTGTGGGAGGACAGCTTGCTGAATAGCCCTGTGCAGTGTGAGAAGCAAATGCAAGTATTTCAGAAGGCAGACTGTGGAATATGTTCCAGTCTTTCTGGCCACTCAGTTCCTTGATGATGAACTATCGAATGGCAAAATACACAGAGCTCACAGGCTACTTGCTAAGCCTGGGTAAACTTGCACAGCACCATTGTTGTCATGGGCTGTATCTGTTCACTTTGTATCACACTCTGTTGAGGTGGACGTGAATGTAACGTCCCTGAAGATGCCCTCCTCTCCAGACAGGTACTGTTCTGTATGTGCGAGAGCCCAGGCTGGACTGTGAAGATCTAACCTGAGGCACAATCCTGTTGCTGCTTCTGTTGTTTGTGCTGAAGTGCTTTACTGCAATCCAAGACAAAATTTGCTTCCCATCTTGCGTCAGGGCTATCAGACTGGAGAGTTTAAGTCACGTGCCATCTTCTCTCTACTCACTGCCTGCTCCTCTGATTTGGGTGCACATCTTTTTCCACTTTCTTACTGCAATGATGGTCCCTCTGCCTTCATGGCCCAAAGTGTATAAAGTGTAAAAACTGTATATATCCCAAGTGTATATATCCATACATACCGGAAAATACTCTACGCAAGTAGAGAAGATTTATGGAGAGAGCTCAGATGATAGTAAATTATAGCTGGATATAAAAATATACTAAATTAAAGCAGTGAATAGTAGCTGATATTAATGAGTTTATTTTTTCTTGATTGTCAGGTACAAAAACGAGGAATTGATTACCCCCGCAAGTGATCCAACAAAGTACAGAATTGAAAGTAAATACGGAGTACATGTGTTGCATATAAACAGGTAGATTGTTCTGGGGAATACAACAGTTTTATATACCCTCCACAAAGTTTTTTATATAAAATACAATTAAAAATACACACAAAGGCTGCAAGATGGTTAAATTCAGCACACTGTTGGCAGTCACATTTAGGCTAGAGAAGGTTCACTAAGTAGCTGAATATTAGATCATGAAAATGAAATGAAAAATTAGCTATTTCTATTATTTAATGCCAGCAATCTACAACAAGATAGAAAAGAAGGTGTAAGTAGCTGAAAAACTTGTAGTTCCTTTTTTATTAGAATTATATGTTCTTAGCATTCAAAGTGGAAAATTCTCTGTATATTTTATGATCTTGCCATGATGGAGCTCTTTAAGGTAAACAAAAATTTATCTGGTCAGGGCAAGGATATCCAGTTGTCAGTATTTGTTTTAATATATGTTAGGTTCTGCTTACTTTTTGCTCTCCATATTTCTGTTCTCCTGTAAGTAAGGACATGTACATTTTTTTAAAAAATATTTTAATTTAACTAATTTTATTTTTCAAAATTATGTTAACACTGTGGCATAGAAAATGCCTGGCTAGAACAGCTTCCCAAAACTAATACTGTGCTATCCAAACAACTGAAGTATTGCATGTTACATGTGACTTGGTATAAGCTTTCTTAAAAAATATAAAAACCCAAAGAAAAATGAGGACATGACTGTGGTATTTAGAAAGAAAATTAATATCTAGAGCAGAGACACCCGCCCCCCCAGGCCCTTTTTAATTTCTCCAGAACATGAGCATCAGCTGTGCTGAAACAGCTGGAATATTTGTGGCTAACAGTTGGCTAGCCAAACATGTAATCTTCTACCCTGTCTCCATATGTCAGCAGTGGAAGCAGCCCTGAGCACAGCCTTGTGGCATTAGTGCAGAAAACAAGTGCACTGTTCCTTCTGCTTTTGCAAAGGACTACTTGCATTTGTCAACCTGCAGCAAAGTTTGCCCCAACTGTCTACCTTTTCATAGCTCAGAATGGGAGAAGCATATCCCTGTACAGAAGCTGGCAGCAAGAATCACTATGTTGTTGCGTCTTAAGGAATGCTTATCAAGGAGTAACAGTACTTATGAGTATGTCTAAGATACTCATAGCCTTCTACCCCCAGTCCACAGATAACTTGCTGACTGCTCTCTGTATCCATGAGGTATCTCAACACAACTGATTATTCTCACCTACGTTACTTTCAGACTTAAGAGCAGGAGGTTAAAAGATAAAACCAGGTTGTCCTCTTGCAAACACCTCCCTTGCAGCAGGGGAAATTGAAATTGCTTTCCTTTGTCTGGATGTGTGAGTGACAGTCAGGAATGAAACTTTTTTGACTTCCTGTCAGTGCGTGACTGTGATTATTTTTATTTCCCTTGGTTAATGTCCATGAGCAACTGCTCGGTGAGTCCAGATGTTGGATATCTAGTACATAGCTTCTTTTTGTGACATTTTGGGAGTAAATAGCTTTTTGAAGAAATGAGAATCAGTGTTGATGCTGCTTTCTGAGCATTTGTAGCAATCAGGCTGAAGGGTTCTAATGTCTTACATCCCCTTGGTGCTTTTTTCCTATTTTCTGTGCTGGTTATCAGTCATGTAGACACCATCCACAATCAGCTCTGGGAGTGTTCAGACCCAGCCATATTTATTCAGACATACCACAGAGTCATTTATTGGCACCCACTCTTGTTCCCACACCCACCCATCATCACCCACTGTTTACTAGTCCCAGATCTGCATGTATTAGTGCAGGCTCCCTCATGTTTAACCAAGCTGTCATCTTCAGAGACTGTTGCTCCTTTTCTCTTTCATTCTGGCTGGCAAAGTGGTCTTTTTCCCACCTAAAGATGTCTGGCAGCTTTCCCACAGTTTTCCCTTCTCCGCTTAAAAGAATACTGGGGGATTGTAGACTCAGAATTATGATTTATTTACCATAAAGTTATGCAGTTTATTAAATTAAAATTCATAACCTTAAATTTATTTCTTTATTGCTAATCTATTTTATTTTAAAACTTGACCATCAGCAGTATTTTCTGTCCCAAAAGACAGAAAATCTGCATGCAGGAAATGGAAGGACATTTTGATAGTGCATTACAAATATTAGGTGTTTCTTGTATTGAAAATAATGGATGTATACGTAGTGGTTAAGATATATATATATATTATCAATGTTCTTATAAAAACATGTATCAATTAACTCTGGATCTTCCATACATAACTTTGTGCACATATATCTGGAGTATTATTTTTTTTCCAGGAAGTAGAACTGTTGGGATTTTCTACCTATCCACTTCTGTGCTCTTCACAGCTGTTCATACCAAAGTGCTGAGCTGCGTGTCATCTGATCCACAGTCACTCAGAATGGCTTTGGAATTTCTTGGCTATGTTTCTAGTGCTTCAGTGAGGCTCATGGAGTGAACTTTTTCCTTCTGTTGCAAGTGTGATATTTATTCCTGAGTATTCCTTGATCCCAGTGGAAAAATTCTTGAGGCACTAAAGCCAGAACGTCACCTTGTCATCTTAAAGTAGTAACTGGACACAATTTCATCCCCCACTGTTTGCTGTCTTCCAGGGCTCATAAGCCTATACAGTAACCAGATCATTTTCATTTCTCTGTCTCATGTTTTTATGGTGCTCTGTGCTCAATTTACCACATTTTCTGCATGCATTCAGTGCTATCGTTATTACACTGGGCCTCTTTCTTGCTCCTTTTAGGCTTCTTCAATTGGGAGCTTGAGCTCAAGGTCTCCCTTGAGCAGTAAAGAAAAGGGATTTAGAGTTTCATTATCTTTTTTGCACATCTCATAATTATAGGAGAAGAGATACTGCCAGCCTGCACTGGGTTAGTGGTTCATCCCATCTTTCATCTCACTTCTGATAGGTGATTCAGAGGAGACAGTGAAGAACCCTCTGAGGGAAAGCTACCGGTAGTTGAAGTGATTGATATATGTCTGAGAATGTGAGGGTTTGTTTAAATTGTATTTCTTTGTCCCACCTAATTAAACTATGGCTAGTTACATAATACAAAAAAATGTCTATATTAGAGGTTGTCAAGATGAGGATACCCTCTTGCTTTATAGCATAGCTGCAAAATATTTTCTGCCTTAGTGTATATCTTATTAATTAAAAATCATAACATTTTGAATTTCTAAGTTGCTGCTACTTGTTTGGCAACAGGTTTTGGTTTTTTCTTTGTTTGTTTACTGTGATGCCTCCTTAAATGAATCACTTTACTTTATGCAACTGTGAATGGCTATATTACATTTCCTGATATGTTGGCTGGGGCATAGAGGGGACAGCAGTGCGCTCCTGACTGAGGGCATTCCTGCCCCCC
>JANZLQ010000017.1:7331525-7357467 GCA_026212715.1 Elanus axillaris | reverse complement strand
GAGGCAGGTGAGCTGATGGGGGCTGAACAGTAGAAGGAGCAGGGAACAAGTCTGATTTTTCCAGAGTTCTGTCAGTGTGATGGGGCTGCACAGTCTCACCTAAACAAGGCTCAAAGTTTGGCTGTATTTTGTCTTTTATTAGGGCCCTTTCCCTTTCCTGTTTCATTAAGTCATTGCTTTAGAAGTGCTTGTAATTGCTGCAGAAAAGGTTTGTGGTTGCATTAGCAAAAATATGTGGCAGAGCCAGCAGAGTGCAGTGTAATACCTGCTGCCAGTAAGCAGAGCTAGCCCCTCTGATCAGGGCTCCACTCCTCAGCACCACCAGCATTTCTTTAAAAAAAAAAAGCTTAAAACCGGAATGAACCTTCTAACTATTCTCATTTAACAAATGACACTGTGCAGTCGGTACAGTGCTATTTTAGTTTGATTAGGCACAAAAGGCTTGAGATGATTTAATCTGGAGAGAGAGTGTGGTCTGCCCTTCCTCCTGCTGTAGGTGGAAGCACAACAGAGTAGTGCATTGAGGCAAAGGCAGTCCTGTGGCATAGAAAGCAGAGTCTTTGAGCTGTATAGGGTTGATCCGGTGATAAACTGCAGCTCCCAGGGCTTTGCAGGTATGCAGTACCAGTGAGTATATATCGGCAGCAGGCATGGTGTACTTCTCTTCTTTCCTTGCTGAAATGCAAACAAGAGCCCCCACATGAAATGGTCTGTGACTGACCTGTCAGTCACTGTCCCCTATAAACTGCAGTAGCTGGGAGCTTGAAGTGGCCACCTCATTAACAGAGGGTCCCCTCTTCACTAAAAACAAAACCCAACCAACCAACCAAAAAAAAAATCAGTCAGATTCAGTCTGATTGGAGAATCAGTACATGAGTTGGTAATCTTGTAGAATATTGATGTCACATAGCCATAACACTGAAAATTTTGCCATTTGGATTCAAAGGAGGCAATTTTAACTCTGTAATTTTACTACGTACTGCTTCCTGTTCTTGACATGCACTGAATTGTGTTCCAATTCAGGCAAAAATGTTATTTCACTCTTAACTCCTGTGTTTAAATCTACACTAGGCAGATGGATGAATATATGCATTTTAAACAGATGTATCTGCCTGGGGAATACTCACTGCACAAACATTAGCAGTTCAGAACCTCATGTGGATTCAGGGCAATTTAATTTTCACAAAAAGTATGAGTACCTTGGGACAGATACAGCTCTGCACTCACACTTCATGCTATCTAAATGTACTCTATGCATATTTTATCTGACCTTTGTAAAGGTTGGAAAACACATTCCCCATCATGATGCAAGAATAACTGTTAGAGAGACCACACCTTGCCTCCTGGGTCCTTCAAATATTGTTTCTAACTGGTCTTGACTCAATGCCCTTTACAGTGCAATTTAGGAAATCTAGGGGTTTTAGCATACAGAGAAGTAGATAGTTTCCAGGATAATCCTCAGTCTGAGCATTATGTGGCATGAAAGGAGAGTCAGGAACTTCTGGGACTTGCCACCCTGTCCAAGTTTCTTCAGAGTGGATATTAAACAAATGTGCTGTGTAGCTCTTACCCACTAACTCCATACACTTCTGATACCATATTTGAAGGCATTCCACTGAGTACTAGGCTATCTAAGATCGTTTGATGGCTGCATCAGGTTAGAGAACATAGCAAGGAATTGTAAAATGCTTTCAAAGCAGTAACCTCCAGAAAATGGGTAGAGTTGTTAGGACCTCTTAAATAGCAGAAAGTGCCTGGCCTGGGGAATTGTTACCTGCATGTTAATAACAACTCTAAGTACCTTGTTTCTCTTCATAAAACAAAAGGTTGTTGTAAGAGTGGGGTCAGTCATTTGGTAATATCTTTCTTTTGTTCTCCCTGAGAAAAATAATTATCATTCCATCATTACCTTTTGTCAAATGGTTACTTTCAGATATTGAACTTCCTGGGCTAAAGAAACAACCCTTTTGTGAATCTCCTGTCTGTTCTAGAGACTTGCAGGATCATACTCCATTTTCTCTACTTTGGAGACCATCAAACCCAAACTCATCAAGGGATGTATTTTGCTCTTCCTTATGAGAGCAAAATTATGGGGAGGGGGTTGAGATGAGCACAGATATACATCCATTTGAAAAGTTAATCTGGCATCTGCCATTCTAGTTCTTTTTAGGGAGACAACTTTCCAATTTGTACGCCTCTAAATTTCTGATGCCTTGAGTGGTCTAGCACAAATCGGGGCTTTGCATTTGTTCAGGATACATGTTTCTATATTTTTCTGGATTATTTTTATGCCACTTTGTGGTTAATGATAAATCACACTTTAGATCCTGAATCCTGTGTAATTCTTACAGAAATGAGTTCCCATTGACTATTTTATCTGTTGTTTTGCTGGAAAATGAAGCCAACACTGAGAGCACATGATGACTATTTTAAAGTGATAGTTAATCAGAGTTAACCTCCGTTAAGATATACTGACATTTTATCCTTGTTGTCAACTCTGTAACAACAATGAAATGTTAAAGAGCAGCTAAGTTTGAGCTGACAGAAGCAAAGCAGCCTGAAGTAATGCTTTGTTTATGTGACAGAATGGCCTAACACAGCAATGATGGGGTAGTGTTCATCACTCAGTTGTAGGTGCTGTATGCTGTCTAAACCATGTCCAGCCCAAGGATGGATCTGCACCTCATTAGCAAACACAACATGGCTCCCCCAGCACATGGCCTGCCTGGTGTAAGTGTGCACCATCCTCCTGGAGGGTCTACCTCACCCAGGAGAAGGCTGGACACGTAGGTAGTAGGAAGACTCGGTGCCTCTCTGTAGGTCTTTGAGCAGGATGGTGAGTGGCCTGGATTGTGGCTGGAGGGCAGGAAGCTTTATAGGGCATGTATGTGGGGACAAGGCCTGCAGGGTATGCTGTTGCATTTACCTGCCACCAGTGCCTAGGAATTGCACTCCTGGACTCTGCCTGACATAGCAAATTAAAGATGTCCTCTGCCACAGTGGCCTCCTGGCATGGGGTAGACTAATTCTCCTGTCCTCCAGGACAGGGCTGTCAGGATGTCCAGGCGGTTTTCTGGAGATGGTCCTTACCATCTCCTGAGCTGTGTCAGGGAATCCCTTTGGCATGCTCGTGCACACTGAGGCATGCCAAGGGCTGTTCTAGCACATCAGCATTAGAGTGATCAAGATGCAGTTTCTGGGGACAAATGATCTAACACTGTTTGATTTATTAATATATAATATAGGTTATTAAATATACTACGTACTATTTACTGTATATTCCATACATATCTCCTTAAAGTAGGGATGTAGTGCAGAGTGATGAGAACACCTTATAGTTCCAGTACAGTTACTTGTGCAATGCCCCTTCTTGTAAGACATTTTTGAGATGCCTCATTTGTTGTTAGCTTGTTTCATTACAGCAAGACACTGTACTGGGCTGTGATAAATGTATGAACTATGTACATTTCAGTAGAGAGACATTATAACATGACTTAGGAAAAAAGCCTGCACTGCAGTTTTGCCTTCCTTTTGGCATTTTATCACCCAAGTGTTAAACAGTGTGAAACTGGGATAGTAAAAAAAAAATGTTCTTCTTTTAAGAAGTTAGCGCAAAGAAATGTAGTCAAGTCTGACAGCTTTCAAGCAAGTCCAGAATCACTTAAGCTTTATATAGATCTGTGAAGAGGTATTGGCATTATTTTTAATATTTCCTGAAAACAAATAAAAAACCCCATTGAATAATGTTGAGCCTAGTATTTCAATTATTTTAAATTGTTTTTCAGACTTACTTTGCCTGTCCAGACTATAGTAGGGCACTCAGGGGCTTCATACCCAACTGCAGGCTTTTTGGTTGTGGCCTAATCTTAGGACTTACCTCTCTGATAATGAATTGTATGATAAATTTTGTATTTTACTGCTTTATTTTGTGAAATGTGTGGCTGAAGAGTTGCCTCCAGGAGGAGCTGTTAGATTAGAGAGATAAATCTCAATTTAATAAGAGCTTTCATCAGGTTGTGTTTTAGACATAACAGTACAGATAGAATAATTTTTGTGATACAACACTGTCCAGAACATATGCAAGGGCTGAAAAATAGGTATCTGATGTGCCTGTCACAGTGCTACATACTCCCAAAATTGGCATCCTGTTACGCAATTTACATCAAACACTTTTACATATTCTTTCTTCTCCTACACCTGGTATATATGACCTGTTAGAAGACAAGTGCAACCAGAATTTCATCCCTTTCATCTCGCAGTTGCCAAGAAGATACAAATTTGTTCTTCTGAGAGGAAACTAAGTGCATGCATACAGAACATTTTATCTCATCACTGGAAGTTTCCGAGTGGCCTGCATTAAATGCACTACTAAATGAACTACACAGAAGCAGGATTTAATTGTATGTGTTTCAGACAGCACTCTGATTAGCTGATGGTTCAACGTAATAGAAATGCCAAGAAATAAAAAAAATCAACAGTTTTGTTTGACAGACATCTTGTAGAATACTTGACTAATGGAAAATTTCAAGAAAAAAATATTGGGCCAAAAAAAAGTTTTGTTCACTCAAAATCAAAATGTTTTGTTTCATATTAGGCCATTTAGTATGTTTTGGAAAACAAAGCAGAATTAAATTCTGAAATAAAATTTTTAATTAAAATATTCTGAAATATAAAAATGAAATATTCTACCTTTTGTGAAATTGTTTTTTCTTTGGGACTAAGTTCTTTCAGCAAAATTGAGGAAATCTCATTCTACCCAAATCTGCATTTTACCAAAAACTTGTCCAAATTATTTTTAAGTTTTTCTAGTCAGTACTCACTTACATTTATTAGAAACTCAGCAAACAAGTTTATGTCAACTGTAAATTTGAGTAATTGCACCAAAAATGTATTTGCACATAATTTAGTTTCTTTCCCTTTAATTCAATATTAGGTCAATAGTTCTTTTGCTGACTGACCCCATTTTCAATAAGAAAAGAATTGGGACATTGAAGTTTGTACCTATATCTTAACATATGGCCATGTATCTGCTAATGTAACTTCCTCTTCAAGGAAGGATGTAGTGGGACAATCCATCACTGGTTTCCTATTTTACATGAAGTAACTGGTTTTTGCTTTATTTTTCATTATATTGCCCTTGCATAATAAATATCTTCTCTCACTGAAAAATATATCAAGCCAAAGCATTTATGCCAATAAACAATTTTGGTCCATTTCCCTGGTTTTGTATCATTTCTTCTGGACTGCCTAAGAGATACGAGAGGCAAAAAATGCCAGTATCTGCCTGCTGGGAATAGTCACAGAAGGAGGAATTTCTGCAAGCATCACATGTACTTTTCTTCCATGTCTCTTTCTTAAAATACATGGCAGAAGGGCAAGACAGATTAAGAAAGAAGGTTACATACAGAAAGGGAATAGCCAGACTGGCATCCTGCAGCTATCTCCTTTTGATAATTCTCCGCAGGTCATTTCCAGTGTGCTCAAGTTAGTACAGCCTGCACATTAAGCTGTGATAGAACTGCAGTAAAAAAATAGTACCAGCTTTCTGATTGTCTTTCATCAACGTCTTGCACCGTGCAACACCAGGAAAGAGCTTTATACACTTTCCTCAGGGTTGACATAGCTTGGCTTGTAATATCAATCATTAAGAGAATTTGTATTTGCATAAAGAGTCATCTGTTTTCCTTCTTCCCCTTTTCAGAGCTAATTTTGATGATTCTGCTACCTATTCAGCAGTTGCAACAAATGTCCATGGGCAGGCATCAACTAATTGCGCTGTGATTGTGCGAAGTAAGTCCTATTATGATTAAAACAAGAATAAATATAATGCTCATGACATTGAATGCTTATTGTGTGTTTATTTATAGGGTTCAGAGACAGTGAAGAGCCCCACCCAGCTGGGATAATGCCCTTCCACTGTAAGCATTTTTTTCTTTTTTGCTTAGTTTATGTACTCTTATCAGAGTAATATTTTACAGATGAGAAAAATTGGATACAACTTGCTGCTTCTGGCTTGGCTTTCTAAGCATTCAGGACAATAGGAGCTGTCCAGATGCTTTTGCTTTCCCAGTTGCATTTCTAGATCAGCATACAGTATAATAGGGCTCCATCTCCTGTTCCCATCACAGTAATCTGTGCCAAGTACAATTTACTTATACTCAAGAATGTTTTCATTTTCTCATACATAGTGCCCCTGTCATATGACGTTTGCTTCACCCACATTGATGTCCAGTTTCTGGAGAAGTTTGGAGTCACCTTTGGAACCGAAGGTGAAACACTGACCCTGAAGTGTTCTATGTTGATCACCCCAGACCTGAAAAGACTACGACCTCGTGCTGAGTGGTATAGAGATGGTAAGTCAGTACACTGAATAGGAGCTACATGGAAATTACTAAAGGACACATTGAGGACACAGATCAGGCTTAGAACATGAGATTCTTGGAATTAAATTTGGAATAGAGCAAACAAATACCTCTTTATAGAATTTATAGACCTGCACTCTCAATTAAGTGACTTGGTCAACCTTTTCTTGAGCACACATTTACAGCAACAGGAAGTAATCTCATATTATCTAATAACACAATAGTTAGAGCATTTAATAACGGGAGATCCAAACTCACTTCCTAGATTTGACCATGATTTATAATTGCATGCTGGGAGACCACTGGGTACTTACAGAGCACTAAATTAAAGCTTGAAGCACTGAGGTGTGGGTGTGGGCCTCCACTTCCATCTTGCTCCAGTATTTATTGTGAATTTCATATTAAAATTGATTTAATGTAGAGTTCAGAAATACTTCTAGGAGCCATGCCTGAAACACATGCCTTTGCTCTGCTGTTTAAGTGCCATGTTGGTTGATTGCTTTCTTTGCACCTTTTGTCAATGAAAAACTATGCTATTCCAAGTGAAGCAGTCTTATCAGGGAGTACTGAAAATAGCATTGCTGAAGCATGTCATATAATTGGGTGGGTGGTACACAGACCCTGCATGAGTAGCGTTTGTTCACTACACCAAAAAAAGGTCTAGAAACATAAAATTAACTACTTAAAGTTTAACGCATAGCAGGCTGTTCTAGATACTTAGCTCACCACTTTTCACCAACCACAATCACTGTGTAGGATTTTAAAGTAAATATTCTGCCTGTGGATTTAAGGAAAGCCTTGGTTATTTGTGAATGGTGAGACCTTTCCCCAGAAGGAGCACATTTGAGAATGGTGGACTCCCAAGATTGATTTTGGACTGGTCCCAGGCAAGATGGCAAAAATTTCCATAGCTGACAAAATGCAATGCAGAAAGAAAGAAGTCACAGTAAGAGTAATTGGACAGTCAAGAAAATTCAAGGTTAGGAAAATCAGAAAAAGGATGCTTTTCTTGCTGCTAGTTATGCCTTTTGTTTCATGTACATCATTATTTTACGTAGATTGGCATCTGATTCTTCAGGGAAGACACTGCTACTTACGGTTTCAATACTATATCACTGTGGATACTTCATTGTGATGGAACTATTAGATGTCACTAAAACAAAAAATATGAAATAATAAAAATGGCTTTTCTTGTTTGGTGAATAACCAAAAATCTAAGGCTCATACTTGAACCCAGATTCTGTTCCCACTGAAGTGTACAGGGATTTTTAATTGCTGTAAATAATAGCTCACCTCAGTCTGAGGTGAAACCATCAGTTTCAGTGGTACCTTTACTTTGTCTCCTACTGGGCCCAATTTCCCAATTTCATGCCAAACCTCTGAAATTTTGGGCTTGGAACTGCAGTTGTGAAGAAACTGTTAATTTTTCAAGGGATGCCCCATATTGTTCTACTTTTCATCCAACATGATTTTTTTCTTGCACTATGGGCAGGTTTACAAAAGCTTACTGACCTTTCAGTTTAACCCTTCATAGTGCCAAGATAATTTCCTCTTGATATGTAACAATATTATGCTCTTTGTTTTCCCCTTTATTTGATTTACGTTTACTTTCCATGTGAAAGCCTGAGATGAAAGCTTGGTGTCTTTGAAGCCAATAGGTTTTAGCTAGTGAGTCAGATAGGCTTTCATCCCATTATTCTACTTATGTTGCAGGAAATACCATGATACAAACAAGTTTAGATTTGTCCTTCATTGCATGTACATGGATCACAGTATTTCCAAGAGGTGTACAGGTGCATCAACTGGCAAAACTTGCTCCCAAACACAACAGGAATTCATGCACTATGAACCTCTGCTGTGTGCTACAGTTCCCTGTGTCGAGTCTCTTGAGAGCTAGAGGCAATGCATAAATGTAAACAATAAGAAGGTTAATAATTTGTTCAACATCATGTGCTTTAGATGTTCTGGGTTTTTTTGAGAGGTAATACTTAATTCTACTCTTGCATTAAGACAAACTGTATTTTTTGTAATTGTTTTTGGTTTGTGTTAATCAAATAATATAACAACTGAAGCCCTGAGATGGATACGTATGATTTACTTCTAATAATTATACACAACAGAAATATATGTTTTTCCAGCATTAATAAGCTTCATGCAAGTGAACCTTATTGAAGATGTCTACTAGACTCCTAGGGGCATATAAGTCAACTGAATCAAATCCTCTAAAGTGGTTTGGGATCTGACAAACATGAATATGATGTTTATAATTCATGGCCCACTTAGAACAATTTCAGATACTGAAAGAACTATATCAAAATAATAGTTCAGGAACATATATCTACCCTGAATACGAGTTCAGCTGGTAACAGGAGCTTTCTGTTACTGATCTCTGATGTAATATAAACATTATGAAGCTATATGCACCAGCATTCTGCAGCCATTTATACTGTAATCTAGAATAAAATAATTGAATTCAGAGGGAAAAATCATGGAGTGCAGAATTTAGCTGAAACTTCAGCAGACCAAAATACATGATGAAAAGAAGCCTCAGTGTACAGTAATTCTGCACTCTTTATATGAGTTTTCAGCAGAGTAATGTTTTAGGAAAATTATCTCATGTACTGAAAACAGCATATGAGTCATGAGTCACACTGCCTCAGGGGGTTAGCCTCCTGTAGGTTTGTTCTTCGGTAAATTCTGGGAGAAGTGACAGAGAAGAACATGTGAATAGAATGAGAATTTAAGTCAAGTAAGACCCTGTAACTGTACTATTATTGTGATGGCAGGTGCATGAATACCTGCTCTATTAGAACTTCAGAATATGTCTGTGTCCTCCAAAATTTACTCTTCTTCTTGACTGGTCTAGAAAATCATCCATCCAGACTGCATTAAAAAAAGAGAGCTCCTGCTTTCTTAGGGGATCTGGTGGGTCTTTGGCGTTGTGTGAAGGAGAGAAGTTTTCCTGCTCTCACTAAAACCAACTGCCTCCAGAGTTTCTGATCCCGTACAGTTTCAGGTACACATAAAGGGTGGAAATGGATGATTCTGGCCTTCACAGACAATACAAGCTTGCCTACAGTTTCTGTATGTTCAAATTAGAGTGTCTACCATTCCACTTAAACTTGGAGTCTAAATGTGACCTGCTTTTCAGAGGTGCTGGTCACTCAACTTTGTTTTTTCTTCAGAATTTTCCACAGAACTCATGCATTGGTTAAAATTTCTAGATGAAGATATTTTCTGATTTCATTTGAAGTACTTCATGCCTTTCTACACAAAGTCTCAGTACCATTGTGACATGCATGACAGAAAGGGGACATGCAGATTTTCTAGATAAGGATGTCATGATTAAGGATGTCATGGGAAGGACTGTAATGAATTTACTTTGTACACTTCTTAGAAAACAACTATATGCTTAGTGATTATGTGATTTGCTGCTGTAAGTTTTAGAAGTGTGTGTCTTCCAGATGCTTTATTTGACTATGTGTCATTTTTGTATACCTTCTTATGCAATATAGCTGGTAGGTGGGAAAACTGATTCCTTTGCAATTGTTTGAGTGTCTGCTCCAAAGTGTAGTTAAGCAATAGAATAATAAACATTTATAGATATTCAGCTCCTCTAAATACCATTCTGCTGCATTAATTACAACAAAATTAGTATGCAGTAAGTCTTCAGGAGTTAAAAATAAAAAATAATCCAATCAATCATTAAAAAGGGTGATATGAGAAAGTCCCTTGGCTAGCATAAAATATCCTTCTCATTCTTTTTCTCTGGTTTCACTGAGCAATCAGATTAATTTGCATTAATCATGGGTCACCACCTCTCACCTGTGAGAGATTCAAATTTAATTTTATTCACTGCTCAACAGGCATACCTTGAAGATTTAAATTTGGTGTATATTTATATCAGTCTTCAGATTAAACTGAAATCTGGTCTTTAAACTTGGAGGAAGAAATTGAGTAATCTGACATTTGACCTGAGTGGGTAGCAAAACTTATTAAAAACGAAACAAACTTCCACCCTGCATTCATTGCAGGGTATGGGCAGGTTTTCATGTCATTGTTTTGAAATGTGGATAATATTTTTCTCTGTCAGAGTATTAAAAATTATAGTGATGGAAATTCTGTTGTTGGCACTGCATAGGGTAGTCTGAGACCTCATATTCTCTAAAATTCACTGATCAAATAAGTTTAGAGAGATGCAGCTTACTCTCTGTAGAGTTTTCATAGCATCAAAGCACCATCGCTGCAAATAAAGCTGGCATAAAGGTTAGTTTGTGCCACTGATTAGCACAGAGCTGCACAAGGATGTAGGTTGTTACAGCCAGCATAGTAACATGTCTGATGGGTTCTTCTCTTCCAGATGTGCTGATAAAGGACTCCAAGTGGACGAAGCTGTATTTTGGAGAGGGCCAGGCAGCTCTTTCCTTTACCCATCTGAACAAAGATGATGAAGGTTTATACACCCTGCGCATGGTTACAAAAGGTGGAGTGAGTGAATACAGTGCATACCTGTTTGTCAGAGGTAAACTTTTCATCTGTTTCTTGAGGAGAAATTAAAAAGAGCAGTAGAAAGATTAGTTTTATTAAACAATCCCATGTAATGACTGAAGTACAAAAGAAATCCAGCCTTGTGGTATTTCACAGTAATTTGATTTATATAGCAGTCTGTGCTAGAAAAATAGTCAACTTACATGAATAGGGACCTTCAAGAGGAGCATGCTCCTAAGGACATTTTCCTTCCTGAAGAATCAGAGAAATCATTCTTGTGAAGAAACAGCTTGTTCCTTTGCCATCTCCTTTCCCAGCAGGAAATAAACATCTTTGCATACTACCAGTCCTCACTGTGATGGTTTTAGCTCTAGAGATTGCCAGCTGGGAATGAGCCTTACTGGGCATTCTTATATCCTGTGCCTGGCCTTAGGAAGAAGCACAGGAGAAAGCAAAAGAATTATTCTCACCACTATACCAGCCACAGTCATCTCAATAATCAGAGAAAAGAAGCAAAGGAAGAAGTTAGCTTACTGAAGAAATACAGTTTTCACAAGGGACATAGATAAAAGGAGGTAAATGTATTGTAATAGAATAAAGGTCAGAATTTTCCTTTACATTTGCATCCAGAACTCTCAGTGAAGTTAGAATGAGCTTTCACATGCACCCGTCAGCAGAACTTAGTTTTCACATTTTTATTTTTTTGTTGAAAGATGAAAATATCTCTGGCTGAGCCATTCTTGTGCTTTTCTAAATACATTGGACAACATCCTTGATGGTGGCAAACTGGAGCAGCCCCACCAAAGCCATTGGAGCTGTATTAATTTTAAACCTTTCTCTTCTTGGATGTGTATTGGAATATGTGTCTTGCAGAAGTGTCATCCAGACAGTTTCTGTGGGGTCGAGGGACATGAATGTTTTTTTCAGGGGGCTGAGATTCATCTTCCTCACAGGACTAGTGCAAGGGCTTCATCAGCTTTGTAATATGGCCTGAACAAGTCACTCTGTCACCCTGATCTCATTGGAAATAATTTGCTAAAGCTTTCTATTTCCTAATTACCTTCTAAGAATGAAAGTACCCAGGTGAAAAAAACCCACTAATATATAATAAGTTTCCAAGAAGTTTTTGTAGTGGTGGGTCAATTTTAGGTACCATTATTGTCCATTTTATACTGCATTTGATTCCTTTGCATGCACAGGACCCTGGACTTGACCTGTGTCTTCTGGAGTCTCTGGTGTCTTCTGTTGGCCTTCCTCTAGCCTTTTTCATGTAGGCTGTGATCTGATACTGAGCAGCAGCCACCTCACAACTGATTGCGATTAGACTCTATAAATTTAGACTATATACAGGGTGTTTTTTGTATTATAGAAAGCAGGAGAGAACTTCACATGTTAGGAGACTTCCTTAGGAGTTGTGGGTCCACATCAGTCAACACCTCCCAAAATGAAGCCACATAAGTGTATCTTAAAGGTGGAACATTGATTACTTATGCCTGTTTTTATTGTAAGACTATAAATAAAAAAAATGGCTTAGAAATGTACCAGGAGTTTGCAAATTTTTTATTCCTTAAGAGATTTATTTTCCTCAGCTACATTTTCTTTATTGAGTACCTTGGTCTGATCAGTAACCCACAGCTTTTGATGGGAAAGAGCATCAAAAACACATGGGGTACTTAGGCTTTTAATTCTCATGAAAAGTAATAGGCATTTGATGCCTAAACTGCTTTTCTGTCCTCAAAAATGTCCCTGAACACTTTTATCTATGTGGAGATATAAACACTGTGGGCCTGATTGTTAGTGCAGTGAATTAGCGTGTAATGAAATCTTTGGGCTCCATTCATATAAACAAATAGCACAGTGAACTGGAAATCTTCCCATTTGTCTTTACAATAGACTTAGAGGAGTCAGGGCCAAAACTGATTTATTTCTATCTGTTATCCAGATGCTGATGCATTGATCGTGGGAGCGCCAGGGGCGCCGATGGATGTTAAATGCCATGACGCTAACAGAGACTATGTTATTGTTACCTGGAAACCACCAAATACAACCAGTGAGAGCCCAGTCATTGGATATTTTGTTGACAAGTATGTAAACATTGGGATTTTAAAAATTTTGTTCTTTGCCAAAAAGATGCATGTACTGAAGAAAAAACAAAAGTCATTATATCCTTCAATACGTGGGTTCTTTACATATATTTTTACAGACCCTTGGCACTGGAACTCAGTTGCCTAGTGTGTTAAATTACTAGATTGTTCCCTGGCAAACTTTTAGCCCAGATGATCTAGTACCTTCCCCGGCAATTCTGGCCACAGTCTGGGAGTTAGCAAGGGCTGGGGGCCATTCCCAGTAATCACTTGCAGGCAGCCACATGGATGTGGCCAAATCAGAGAATGAGCCCTAGCAATATTTAATTTATAGAAGCCAGAATCTATGGGTATCTTGAATTAGATTTATTCTCTTTAATCTGTATACTGCAAAAGCTGAAATCTTGGAGTTATTACATTATCTTTTTATTTCTGCCTTAACTGTGGTATATCAGGAGCTCAAGGCATGGACTCCCAGGAGCTGGTAGTTTAAATCAAAATGGCAGTCCTCTCTCCTCCAGTCTGCTTTGCACTTTGGGGTTTCAGCTCCGTGCAGGCAGCTGGGGAACAGGGGATCCAAGTTCTGTTTTGCATGTCTCTTCCACTGAAGTGCATGCTTGCCCCTTGTAGCCAGAGCAGAACATCTGATCCTTAGTGTCTGAAACTGTCAGTCAGCAAAAACATTACTGATATTATCTCATAATGTATAGTGCTCCACACTTAAAAGCAACATTTGCAGCTCATTACTATTTGGTATCCTCTAATTTGGTTGAGCGACAATTGTCTGGGAATTGCTGGAAAATATTGGCCTATGAATGGCATTCAGTATGAGGAAATTAACTTAATCCCTGGGGACTCTACCATTTGTATCCAATTTGCACAGTGCATAGATCATGGGAGTATTTCACCTATTTTGTGTATAATCTAGTCAGCTGTGCCTTTTGACATTTTGCTTGGATTACTGCAGTGCCAAAGAGCCCTTGATCATGACCCTGTTTTTCCTGATACTGTCAGGGCAAAAGGCAGTCTTCTTCACAAAATTTTATAGTAGTAGGACACAAAACAGATACGTACATACAAAGGAGCCAGTACAAGGACATCATTCTGCTTCTTGATGACTCCTACACTCTGTGGCCCAACCATTGTTGGAAGGAAACACGCAAAGATGCTTGCTTAAAAATATGACAAGAAAGAGATGGAAAAGTTTAGATGAATGTTTCAATTTCAGCATGTTCTGTGGAGATGAATGTTAAAAATAAAAGTGAATAACTTGTTCTTTATATGACAAGGAAGAGAAGCAAATGGGGGTGAAGCAGAGAGTTGGAAAGGCCAAAAACCATGCAAGAAAAATGACCTTTGCAGTTGCATTATGAATAAATATGAGCAAGGTGGGAAATGGTTGTCTGATCAGAGGAAAGAGTGTATAAAGTGTGTAATTTTCATTAATGAGGTGTATGGTTTAGTTCCTCAACTTAGTGAGGATGACTTCTGTGATTCTGACTTGGTGTGTGTAGGATTGTATATATTTATTCTGGGATGACACTGATGAATGCTGTCTTATGCTACTCCAAGATGTGAAGTAGGTTTGGAAAACTGGGTCCAGTGCAATGATGCTCCTGTAAAAATCTGCAAGTATCCTGTGACTGGTCTTCAGGAGGGACGGTCTTACATATTCCGTGTGAGAGCAGTGAACAGTGCTGGCATCAGCAGGCCTTCTCGAGTCTCTGAACCAGTTGCAGCTCTTGACCCCATTGACCTGGAGAGAACACAAAGTAGGTTATGCAGGGCTGAAACAGATGTTGAATATTTGATGATTTTCTTTTTTTTTAAGATTGTTTGCTTAGTTAACCTAAGGACCCAATTTTTTTTCTTCCTTTGATTGAATATCTCACTAATTTCATGGCAGGGCATGTAGCTGGAATGGCAAGGTCCATACAGACAATTTGTCAGGACCTGGGGACTCCATCTCAATTATGGCTGGCTTGCTTAGCTTTAAATATAGACACATCATCACAAGGAGCAATATTTTCAAAAGAGCTAATATGCCCTGGAAGCTTGTATCATTTGCTGGGAGATAGGACCTCAGATCTCATAAAATTCTACATTTGCTGGTAGTAACATTTGAAAAACCTATTGAATATGTCTGATTTAGTTAAAGAAAAAAGTAAAAATTGTCATGTGAATTCACTGGCTCATAGACTGTTGTATTTATCCACATTTTTTTTCCTCAGTGAAGTGCCAAAACTGGCACAAAGCCCCTGTGCTACAGGTTGGGGGGTCTTTGATATTATGGCTTTTCTGGCAGATGGAAAAAGTCAATCTATCTAATGAACAAGTTCTTTCTGAAAGCTGGCCATGTGCTCAAGGGCAATGCAGACTGCAAAGGAGCCTTATGAGAGCTTCTCCACTAATAGTGTAAGCTGGCTTGCTCTGGGGAGTAGTTTTATTGATATAGCCTTGTCCTAAACCCCTGTGCAGACTCCATATATTGTGTACTTGCACATCTCCTGGTTTGTGTGCTCCTTTTACTCAGAGGGGAATTAAACTCATTGTGAAGACTGCAGAGCACTGCCCCAATCTTGCTTATAAAGTCCAAGTTGAATATGCTATGTTTCCTTTAGCTTTATGGTTAATTCCTATAACAAAAGGCCAGTTCATGAATCAATTGTTTACTAATCTGCCACAGAATTGAATCCATCTACTGTGACTATGATTCTTGCTTTTTAGCACATCTTTAAATAGTACTGTCTTATGCTCTGTTTTCCTGTGAAAGTGAATGAACTAGTATATGACTGTGTTGACTCCATCTGGGGAAAGATTTAATAAGGGAGTTCTAGAAATGGAGGTAATCTGGCTTTTGAACAGGTGATGAACAATAATTTGCAAAATTTGTAAATACATTAAACTGGTTCAAGAAATTAATTGAATATTTTGATTAACAGCTATTCATGTGGATGAAGGGCGAAAGATTATGCTCAGTAAGGATGACCTTGAAGGTATGTAGCATTTCTATGATTTCAGTCCATCTGTTTATAATCCAGGAATCTAGCATTATAATTAGAAACATAGCTTGAAAATAAATCCACCTAGTGAGTAAATTCTTTGTAATAATAAATAGAGATATTCTGTCTTGCAAGGCTGAGAGAACACAAATAAAATTTGAGGTCTAAAAGGACAGAGAATATCACATTCTCCGCAGCACTACTTTCATTATGCACTGACATCTCCTCACGTTTTTTCTTTGGCTAGTGCTCAGTTTAAACAGCTGAACATTGCATTTGATTGCCCATATTTCCCTTCCTCCTGTCCTTCTGGGAGATAAATATAGCTTTTTCTTAGACTGAATTTGATGATCTGAGCAAGTTATTTCCATTTTCATAAAAACTTTTTCAATCCACGCCAATTCTTTAATTAATATATCTATCTGAATGGAGAGGTTGCTCTTAAGGTTAAGTTTATACACTAAGTATTGCTTTTCCTCAGGAGAACTGGAGAGATTACTGACAACTTTGGAGATAAACCCTGAATTTCTTCTGTCTTTGGTTGTTTCTGTATGTGTTGATTTTTTTTTTAGACTTGGATAATGATCTTCTTTTCACTTAAAATGTCAAAAATGTTAAGCAGTAAGAAAAATTTTTGGCTAATCTCTTCCACCAAAGGTTATAAACCTGTAACTCTCACTCTCCACATGAGAACAGGTGTAGTTCGAGGGAAAATCAGACATTAAATGGTTTCCCCAGTGCTTGGGCAGGACAGATGAAGTTTCTCTATTTTTACAATGATACACTAAATGAATTGATATGTGTAGTATAGGATCAGAATACATTTGTCTTACTTGTTTGGCTTCACAGAACATACTCCTGCTCTCAAGATTGTCTGAGAATGATCAGAGGTATTAAATGGCCACTCTGGCATAAGTATGAATAATGGTATTTGGATTTATGTTACATGAATATGCATATTTAATAAAGGAGTATGAATATACAAATACTATTTTCTATATAGATCATTACTTTCATCTGCAAGATTTGAGACCATTTCTGAAAAAGTGACCTCATAGATCACAAATGGAATTCTTTTTTAGTGCCAGATGACCTTCCATTCTGGGAGAGTAGGCTGTACCATGTTATATCATTACAAATTACGTCAGCTTTGGGGTTTTCCAGGATGTAAAAAAACATATTGAGATTTAGTTATGTGAAACCAAATTGGAAACCTTTTGTCTTTATGCATTAACTGTGAAGGATTGTTGTAATTTTCTTGAGTCTAGCTTGGCTGTTTTATCTTAAACTTAGGTGATTCATGTGCCTTTCTTAAAGAAAAAATATATTTGTAGGAAATCAACTATAGAGAGTGCTGACAGAAAAAAAATTTTTGGTGGATATGTCAGTTTGGTTTAAAAAAAGTCTGGTTTTGATTGGGAAATGTGTACAATGAAATAACTTCAGTGTACATTTTGAGCCTGGTTGGTTCTACAGATGATTATAAACTGTTAAAACATTATTTCCATGATTTAGAGATTATTATTGAAATATTTTTCTTTTTTTTAAAGTCAAATCCTGTGCATTTAGAGGATATATGATCCTGTACGTTAAAAGAACAAAACTTTTTGCTTTCTCTATTGCAAGCCATAAAAATAAAATATTTGTAGGTATCTTCTGAGTTGCTATTTCTGGCCTATTACCAAGAGGAACCTTCTTCCAGGCTGTGTAGCTATGCCTGAAGTGTTCCATCACAGGTCTGAGCCTCTCCTTTCTAGTGCTGTTTTACACAATTGTAATTCCTTTGACAGCAAAACTGGCTTCTTCTCACACTGTGGTGGGTGAGTGTGACCACTGATGGCCACACTGAATTCCTCCAGCCTGGCCCAGTGTACACTGGTTCGCCTCATGTTCCTGGTAACCTTGCTGAGTGAGTAGGGAGAGGCGTTTGATCAAGCCACACCAACTGGTGGAGTCACCAGAGGGCCGGTGACATAATTTTGTCTCTGATCCACAGTTTTTAGAAGTGCTTTAGACTGTATGGCTGGTAATACCATCATGTTACAAGATACATTGCTAATAGTTTCTGCTTCTTTTTCTGCTTTCCACTTTGTTTTAAGTTGCTTTTCTCCTTACTGTACTTCCCTTCCAGATATCTTCTTCTAGACTAATTTCTTGTAATAAGTCTTTAGTCTTCTCTCTTTGATCAAAAAATATCTCTTGTTTGCATATAACAAGTAGTTTTTTTCCAAGGCATTCAGCCCAGCAGATAAAAGTAATTCAAATGTGATCGAAGAATAAAAGTGTGACAAATGCACAGGTTTTCAGGGGGCATATTTATTTAACTTTTACTGAAGAAGTAAATAACTAGCTTTTAATACTGATACTTTATTTCTCAAAATTTAATTGAAGTGAGCAAGTGAACTGCATGGATGATATTGTAGTCCCTAATAGCTGAGCATTGCACTGCGGGGTGGGAGTTCAGAAAGATGAGCTGTAGCATGAGTGCTGACCCAGGAGTTAATCTGCTGTTTAACACTCACTACATTTATTACTCTTCCAGGTGATATTCAGATTCCAGGCCCTCCCACCAATGTACATGCTTCAGAAATCAGCAAAACTTATGTTGTACTCAGCTGGGATCCACCTGTTCCCCGTGGCAGGGAGCCACTGACGTATTTCATTGAGAAGGTACCGTACTGTACAGTGGCATTCAGCTGTAAGGTGTTTCATTGCTGGGTGCAATTGCATTCAATTCATTTTTAGAACTACAGAATGAACAATAAAACTAACACTTTCTGTGGTTTTGCAGGATTTGGTAATGGCGTGTTAGAGAAGCATGGACCATCAAATGTCTTATTACATGATTTAATAGGCACTGAAATTCAAGGTCCAGGGAAAAGGATGCCCCTGCTGTCTTAGAACCTTACATGTATAAGGTAGTGGTTTAATGGGAAAGAACCATCTTAAGATTTCACAATCCTACAGGCAAGACTGGAAGTTTGCAGTTTGCCTGTATTAAAGGCACATTTCTGGTCATCCTGTGGTAGAGCAATGAATAAACAGTGACTCATATTTTCATCCTCACTTTCCTTTTTGCAGGCTTATGGCACCCTCTGCTATACCCTGACATTTAGAATTTGTTCCCTGTAGGGTCAGCGGAGAGGCACATGCCTGTCTCAGGTTCACGGCTCCCTGTTAGTCTTCATGGCTGCCTTGCTCTTCCCTGTGACTTGACAGGGGACTTCAATCATCACAGTGGGAGCAGTGTGTTCTTCTCCCATCTAGGCTACTAAGATTTAGATAGATGTGTCCTGGAGCCAGGTTTCTAAATTAAGTATGTTGGATTACGGCCAGAGGTCATAATCTTTCCTCCTTGCTACAAAGTTTCCCTGGTAGGTAAATTGGGCAGCATGCCTGACCTCTAAAAATCTTATGTGCAAAGCTATACTTAGTTTTTATGAATTATGCCTGTAGCATATGCCTCTTAATGATCCACAAACACTAAAACTGTCTATAAAACTGCCACACATTCAATTTGCATCTTGAATATTGTGACAGCCTTTTCTCAGGCCCTTACCATGCAATTTTTTTCTTCTCACATCTGTTCAGCACATTCTTCCATTTCCCAGCCAATTCTGTTTACATCACTCCTCTTTTTGCAGCCCCATCTTGTCTTTTCCCTCTCAGTCACATCAAAATCTCCACTTGAAAAGACCTTTATAGCCCATCTCTACATTCTTCATCATCCATTACCTGCTGGACTTTGAACCAATAGGTGCAAAGTGAAGTCCAGGCACTAGTTAAATTTTCCAGCAAGCATGTCCATGATTTCTCCCACTCTGCCTTTCACATTCAAAAGAAGTAATGAAAATTTCCATAGAAATAAGTAACTAGGGCTTTTTTCTATGCAATAAACCAGCATATTTCCCTTTTACTTATTCCCAGTTGCATACATCTGCTCTTATCTATAAATTTCAAGCATACTGACTTAAGGATTTTGAACCAGCTCTTGGCATGATGATAACTTGTTGTTTCCCGAATATGCAGAAATAGCCCAGATAAAAAGCTCAGATGTAGATTTCCATTAAGTGGACACCTACACTTGGTTAGTTGAATATCATTCTAAGTATGAATTGGAAAATATATGTATCTGCTTGTTTTACAGAAATACCTTTATATAGCTCCAGAAACAGTATAGAGCAATGGTGATAATCTACAAACAAGTCTTAATTAAATGCCAAACTTATTGAGGGAAAGTGAGAATGAGGACTAAAAGGCTATTATTAGAAAAAAATGTTCATTATACTAATTAATACCTGAATCTAAAATATTTTTGCATATAAATAACTTATACATATGAATAGGTCAGTCAGTTCATAGGTGAATGTTTGTTTTTTGCTTTCCACAGTGATCTGTTAATTTAGAAAAGCAGAATTTCTAATTAATTTATTTCAAATAAAGAAGACTCAGTTCTGAAGAATAAAAATATATTTTTAAATGCTTCAAGAAACACAAAATGGAAACGAGTATGCTGTATAACAATGTTCCCTTAAAATAATTATTTAACAGATAAATCAAACTACAGACTAAAATGTGATGTTGATTCTTTCCTCTGTGAAACTGAAATGCAACAATTACCGTTTTTCATGCCAGAAAGTAAAATGAATCGCAAAATAATATTTATTTCATATTTTCCATCTTTTTGTTACTAAGAAAACAGATGTTATGTTTCTTTTTTCTGTTGAGAACACTAGGTGGGTTCAGTATCTATGAAAAAGATTTTGATATATGGGCTCAGCTGTTTACATTTTTATTATTTAACTATAGTAAGCCTCATTATGTACAAGGTAGTTAGTTTCCAAGCACCCATGAAACACTCTTTCTCCTCTGAGAAGTTCAGTCTATCGGGTTTTGTTCCCAGACTCTTTGTTCCAAAATTTTATAAATATTTAATTTGTAAGCACCTTTCTGTGCTTGAAGGAAATTTATGTAGGCTGTTTACTGGGCACTTGGGTTTTCCTAAAATTGCTGAAAGATTCCATGACTAATTTTTGGTTTGGGTCAACAGTTTATCTGGGGAACCTAATGGACAGCAGACTTCTCTCAAAGTGCTAGTTTGCTGGCTGTCTTCCATGTGCACTTTTGGTGATGATTAGCTCAGCTGCTGCACTGACAATATTCAAAAGTAATTATTTCATTTGATGAATGCTTTTAGGGACATGACCTTACTCAGCAGAATAAGTAAAGATAAAGCAGTGAATAAAGTAATATTCCCCTCCCTCCCTACCTTTCTGCAGAATTTGGATTAGGACTTGCTTGCTTTATACAGAACCTTTGGGTGTTCAAGTGAGTTTTGCAGGACATGAGAGTAATTCTTTTGAGACCAATCACAGTTGACAGTCATGGCCCTAACTGAAGGCCAGCTGTATGTGTAAGTGTGCATGTATTGAAGTCTAGACAGGCAGGGGGAGAGTCAGGTATTCAGACATTTTTGTAGAGTAATGGAATGCATGAGCAATGAGAATTTGCGTATGTTAAAGACAGGCATTTGAGAGTGATCCTTCTCTTACAGCTCTTAAATACATTCATGACAAGATGCAATATAGCAATATGTTCATTTTTTTGACAGTTAACAGAAGTGATTCACAGCTTTTTTTTTTTTTTCCTGTAGTCCATGGTTGGCAGTGGAAGCTGGCAAAGAGTCAATGCACAGGTTGCAGTAAAGTCTCCTCGCTATGCGGTGTTTGACCTTGCAGAAGGAAAATCATATGTTTTTCGAGTCTTGTCAGCAAACAAGCATGGCATCAGTGATCCATCTGAAATCACAGAGCCTATTCAACCACAAGATACTGTTGGTAAGGCATTAATTGTAAAGCATTAATGTTAAATACAATTGATATTTTACAAAATGGAAATAGGCAACTCATTATAATTAGGTTAGTATAAATTCAGTAATAGTCATTGGATCAATTTGTGTTCAGTACTGTGAAGGATTTCAAAAAGACCAAGATGCTAAATTTTAGAAACATTCCAAAATTTTCCTAATGATCATGAGTCTCCTTGCTGAGACCAAGAATTTTTAAAAATTAAATTAATTTTAGTTATTAGTTCTTCAAGAATGCTCTATTAATGTCACTTGTCAAAAATAGGATACTACAGGTTAATCGCTAACTTAGATAATTATATTGTCTGGCTCAGGTAATTATATACTACCTAATTCCCTACAGTTTCAGCTAGATAAGGTAGCCTTTCATTTCTTTCTTAGTAGTCTAAGTTGCAAATTACTGCTGGTGCAGAATTCCTGTGGCATGCAGATGAATAGATTTCAAGGATAGGGGAAGATACAGCTACATATTCAGTGGTGACTTTCTAAATGAAAATGAAGTGTTTATCTTGGGGCCACATTCAAAAACACAAGTGAAAATTTACAGAGTAGTTATTCATCTTGTTGCTCAAATATTTGATTTGCTCTTGCAGCCTTGCAGAGGTCACATATAGCAGTCCCATGTATTGACAGCTGTCACCTTAAGAGCACATAACTTACAAGTACACTTGCTAGCTAGAAATACAAATATTTACAGTATCTGATATACCATAGTTCACTAAATGTTGATAGATATAGCCTTCATAATATTTACCATAATTTTAAAAAATATAATCCATCACCTTTAGCTTGATCTGTAACTATTCATGATGAAATAAAAACATCTTTTACACTTATGTATTCTTGATTTTATGTCTCATTAATGCATATAAATTATTTAAACCATTCAACATTCCCCAAGGTAGGGAAGAAAAATACTCAGTTTATTTCACTTAGTACAGAAAATAGGCTATCCCTCAGATGTTCTGAATAAAACATAGCTATAGCTGAAAGCAGAAAGCAGAAGATGCTATTTTTAAAGAGAAACTGCAGGAGTGTTTTCAGAGATGGAATTTACCACCTGAGCTAGGATATATCAGACACACAGAGCTCCTTTTAGTTGCCTGCACATAGTGCCATTTGATATTCCTCAAGGTAGCTGAGACAACTTCATGGGGATGGCACTCTACACAGGAATTATGGGTAACTTTCTTTCTTGAGCAGAAACTACAGGATGGATGGGGTATCCTAGGCCATCGAAAATGACACTTAATATTATGCAATTGAATTGGGTGGTAAAAGAGTATTCAGTTTGAGATTAATGTCTAAATTTAGGTGTTTCCATGTAGGCATCTATAGATGCTGTAGATGTCTCTGCTCTCACTGTGGCAACTGGAGCCTGAAGGATAAGTTGGCTGATGTTGCCCTAAGTTGCCCCATGGCACCAAGCTATGGAATGTCTATACTGGGGTGAGAAGAATCATTTTTAGGACTCTACCAAGCACTGATCAGAGGCTCAGTTTAATTGGCCAAGCAGAGATCTAGTACCGTTTCAAATACTTTCAGTTTGCCACTTCAGAGGGGTGTAGGTATTCAGTATCTCCTGAGTCATATCTGGTACCTCCATGAAGAAGTCTCAAACACTCTAAAATTGCCCTAAATGAATTTGTTTGGGTAACTGAATTAAGCCATAGGTCTTTGACTATAACTGCAGCTTAAGAGCATGCACTTGTAGACAGTTACACATTAAGTCCTAAATGTAGGTAGATTTATCTCAAACTGAACCCATTTGATCTTACAGACTTACTGCATAAAGTACAATAGTGTATAAGTATTATTTTTTATTTTGAGATTGAAAGACTAAATGAAAAAATTGCTGTCTTTCTTTTGTAATATGCTGCTTGTAGTTCCCCAAAGTATATCAGTCTGAGGAAACTAAAACACCTTCAGTAGGCAAGTGCTGGATGCCTCTCAACTTACCATGAAAGGCTGAGACACTGCCTTAGTTCCTTACATTGTGAAAGCTCAGATAGAAATTTTATAGTGTACAGACTCTGTGTTGGCTCTTACTAAGGTTTTTTTTTTTCCTGTTTACATCGTGATGTTTCTCATTTTATTTATGAACATTCAAGGTATTTAGACCAATATAAACCAACAGTGAACTTTCATTGCATGTAAAGTGAACTGCATGCTATGCTACCTTGGGAGAACTGTAGTCAACAGATTGAAAGAAGCTTTATACACTTCTGCTTGGTGCTGCTGAGGTTATCCTGGACTATTGGTTCCAATTCTGGCTCCCTTAGTCTAGAGAGATGGATGTAGAGGAACTGGAGAGGTCCTCTGGATGGCAACCAAGATGGCCAGGGGCTTAAAGGTTGTGACCTGTGAAGAGAGGTGAAGGTAGCTGGGCTTGTTTAGCTTGGTGAGTTACAAAGTTGATGGTGCTGAACTGCTCTCAGCAATGCCAGATGATGAAAAAAAGAGGCAACAGCCATGAATTATAGCTTGGTAAATTCAGGTTGGACATACTCTCTCAGTGAAAAAAGGTGTAAAAGTGCAAGGAGGTTGTTCAGGTAATCTGTGAAATCTCCATTGTCAGAAGTTTTCAAGACTCAGAAAAACCCGTGACTGACAATCCACCTTAACATTCGTGATAATACCACTTAGGAATAGGTTGGACTAGATGATCCCCGGACATCCTTTCCAACCAATGTTCCTGTGTTTCTGTGAAATCCATCTAGCTAAGTTTGGCTAAAAACTCAGCATTCAAACATATGCTTAAAGTTGTCTTGAAAAGCTGGCCTTTTCTGAATTGGGGTTGTCAGTAGTTAACTGGAAGGCAGTATTTCTTAATACTCATGATATCATACCTCTACAGTTTATATGCATTTCCTACTGACACAGTACTGCTACAGGGACATAAACCTCTTACTTGAGAGAAAACAGTTGAGAGAGAACATTTTCATATCTGTGTGCCTTTATCCACACTGATACTTGAAAATATATTCTCCTATAACTCACTCCTCAGAAAAACTATATAAAATCAGGCAAGTATGGACCCTCATAGCTTAGAGTAAGTTTGCCCTAAGTAAACAAATAGAAAAATGAATACATTTGTACACACATATATAGAAGCATCCAGACTTATAGTGAAACAAATATGCTAATATATATCATATAGCAATATTAACATGGTAGGATAATTCACTGTGGTAGTGATTAAGTATGATAAAAGTATACAGTGTTGCAACTACCTCAGCTTACTTTTATTTTTGTGTATTTCATAACAGGATATGTTTTCTCTCTTTTTCTTAGTTGTTCCATCTGCACCTGGTCGGGTAGTGGCCACAAGGAATACAAAAACATCAGTTGTAGTTCAATGGGATAAACCAAAACATGAAGAGGATTTATATGGCTACTACATTGACTATTCTGTGGTGGGATCAAATCACTGGGAACCAAGTAACCATAAACCTATTAAATACAACAGGTATTGACAATACTGCTGTATTTTGGGAAGGTTTGAAAACTGTAGGATAGTTCTAAGCCAGTTCACGTGCTGAGCCATGCTGTTACCGTGGAAGGTGAATGTTGAATGAATGCAAACAGCCTACAGTCTCTCAGAGCTAAGATTTTCAGACTGCAGGACAGACTTCCCCTGCCTGCCCCCACCCCTCCTTTTTTTTTTAATCTCCAAAGAGAAACATCTTTTGCCTGTTCCATGACTTTGAGTTATAAAAGCAGGTTCTAGGGACATGATTCTGTATCTCTTGGACATGAGTAAACATAAAATAAATGCCTTTCTTAAAGTCTGAATTACATTATGGGGTAAACAGACCAGATGCACGTGAAGAAGAGTATGAGAAGAGGGAACTCAGAAGCTTTCCCGTAGTCCATGGACATCAGGGCAAAAGGTCAGGCCACATCTGCTATAAACATGGTGAGGAAAGTGCTTCAGCTGCTGAAACTACTGTGCAGGAAATCTGTGTCCTGTCCTGGAAACATTAGGGCTCCCTGACCTGCTACATCTAAGGGTAAAGGACAGTAGCTCATGTTTCTAGTTGCCTTCTCATGATGCTAGCCCTGTCTGTATTTCTGATGATTTCTTACTCCCTCCGAAAATATCACACTTAATTGTGTGATTCTTCAGGTAATTTCCTT
>JANZLQ010000017.1:7289905-7323743 GCA_026212715.1 Elanus axillaris | reverse complement strand
GCCAGGGCAGCTGACCCAAACTGGCCAACGAGGTATTCCAGACCATGGGACGTCACATTCAGGAAATAACTGGGTGGCGTGGGGGTGGGGATCGCCTCTTGGGGACTAACTGGTGTCGATCAGCGGTGGGTGGTGAGCAGTTACTCTGTGCACCATTGGTACATTCCAGTCCTTTTACTATTACTGTTGTCATTTTATTAGTGTTGCTATCATTATTACTTTCTTCTTTTCTGTCCTATTAAACCGTTCTTATCTCAACCCATGAGTTTTGCTTCTTTTCCTGATTCTCTCCCCCATCCCACTGGGTGGGGGGGAAGTGAGCGAGTGGCTGCATGGTGTTTATTTGCTGGCTGGGGTTAAACCACAACAGTGTTTCTTTTCTGAAATGTGCTTATCCACTATGGAGAAACACTTTTCTATGGTTTTTTTTTTGCTGTGTATTTGCTGAATATCATCCTTTACACACTTCATGTTCATTCATTACTTGTTAACATCATGTAGGCTGGCATGGCAATCAATCAGTTTTATTTGTAAGGTTCTTCTACTCTTCTTTTTTTCAAATGGTGAGATGTCTTGTAGGGAAAAGTAGTATCTTGAATTAGGCCAAACTGACAGCACTGATAAAATCCCTAAGTCTCAGGTACTTTCAGGTTTCCTTACTCTAAATTTAAAGCACAGGAAGAAAGCTTCCAGCTACATAATTGGGCTAAGTATCAGATCAGCAGGATGTTTTTGGCATAAATAGTTCTCCTAATAGATACCCTCTTGAGAAGTTCTTCTTGGCTATCCTTATCCACCTCACAATGAAAAATTCTTCAGTCAGGGAACAAGAAATCTGTTCATAAGTCCACTGGTACCAGTGGATTTTGGATTAGTCTGATGGATCATGGTTCATGTGTACCAACAAAAAATAAAAATCCTGGTGCTAAATTATGAACCTGAGTCAGGCTCAGTGAAGCAGCTTTGATGTAGGGCTGGTGAATTAAATAATAGACAAGAAACCTCTGTTACTTGTTGGAAAATTTTAAACTGTGTGGATTTTCTACATGAATAGCTTTCTCTTAAAATGGAGTTACTGAGATCTAGCTAAGAATGTATGCTTCAGAATACTAACATCACTCACTGCATAAAGCAGGTATTGCTGTATGCAGCCATGAGGGGAAACCAACCAAAAATACCACATATACCAGGTTTACTGTAAAGGATGAGATTTTTGAAAGCAAACACAGTCAAAACAAAATTAAAGTGGTGCATTTCAGCCTCTACAGGGCCAGCTTGCAAAACTGTTTTATATTGAAGTGAACTTCCAGTATTTGAAATATTTTAGGTCCTGCCTATGACCTCACGATTTGTGAAGTTAGAAATACATCACTGGTTCTTCTGTGGAAAGCTCCTGTGTATGAAGGCAAAAGCCCTATTACTGGGTATTTAGTGGACTACAAGGAAGTAGATACCGAAGACTGGATCACTGCTAATGACAAACCTACTTCAAAGCACTATTTTAAGGTAGCATTTTCATCAGTTAGTGTTAATTCAAAACCAAGTTCTAAAAACATCTGATTGAGTACAACAAAGATGTGTATTTGAATTTGGGCTTCTGCTAACATATTCATATAAATAAACAAAAGAGTTTAGATTGTTTTTTAATTTGTCTTTGCTCTTCATCTTGTTCAAGGTCACTGATTTACATGAGGGTCATACCTATGTTTTCAAAGTTCGTGCAGTGAATGATGCTGGGGTAGGCAAGTCATCTGAGATATCTGAACCAGTGCTTGTTGAGGCACGGCCAGGTAATGAACTGTTTTATCTCCTCTGCTTTGAAAACACTGAAATATTTAGAAGTGAATTTAATCAATCTTATTTGGTACTGTAGCACAGCTAAATATTTCAAGAGTTAAGAAGCTCTTAGCCTTAAAACTTTAAGAAAAAATCATGTAAAAAAAATCATGTAAAAATATTTGATAATCAGTTATTTTAGTTTTTATTCTCATAAATAAAAGTGCTGCTTGCTGTGAGTGAAAAGAAGTATGACAACACATTTATTAATGCTTCAGGAGTGATAAAAAATTAATTTACTTAAACTGCTCGTATCTTCTCATATTCAGTGGCATGTTATAGATTTGTTTCTTAATAAGAATTTACTATTTTTAGTTTTCCTTTTTTTGGTGTAGAGTAAGAATCTTGCTAGTATGTGATGCTGAATCAGCATATGACATAAACACGCTTCAAGATCTGCAAGAAAGATCAGTATCTGTTAGTGAAGATGGACAAAATTTGCATGGGCTTTAGTAATTTCTGAATTTCAGACTGAAAGAAAAATGCAGCCTTGACATTTGTGTCGATTCCTATTTTGCAGGAACAAAAGAAATCTTTTCAGGTGTGGATGATGAGGGTAACATTTACCTGGCTTTTGAGTGCAAGGAAGCTACAGATGCATCTCATTTTGCGTGGGGTAAATCATATGAGGAGATTGATGATTCTGATAAGTTTAAGATTGAAACAAAAGGAAATCAGTAAGTCATGCCAGTCTATCAAATTACTAGAAGTTTGTCCTGTTAAAAATCTGAATAACATGAGAAACCCTGTTAATTATATCCTTTATTGATTATTTTAGTTCTAAGCTGTACTTCAAAAATCCAGATAAATCAGACTTGGGAACTTACTCTATCTCAGTCAGTGACACAGATGGGATTTCATCCAGCTTCGTAATGGATGATGAAGGTAAGGTCCTTACGATCTTAAGTCTTTCTTCATTTTATCATCTCGACTGTACAAAAAATTGTCCAGGAAAAAAGAATAACTCCATAACTCTCACATTCTTTCCCATGCATTAAGGAAAAAAAAAAGAGACTGCACAACAGGCTTTGTGTGATTACATATTTTTCTGATTATCACACTAATGAAAGTTTGGATAACTTAAGGCAATATTTTATTTAAAAAAAAAAGATAGAGAATATGACCAATTAGAATTGTTTTATTTATGCTGGGACTATAATGCTGTTTGCAAGTACCTGTTACACTTTCAGTTAAAAGTCTAAAGATGTTGCTTTTTTCACTGTGTTGTGAATCTCTTTCTTTAGTATTTGAGTTTTGCTGTGCTTTGACTTCATAGCCTTTCACATCTTATAATGATTTGTTTTTCTGTTAGCTGTAAAGCTACCATCAGATCTATGCTTACCAAGGAGCCTAATATAGAGAGAGATCTTGAGGCTCCAGATACAGTTTCATACAACTGAGGTGCAGACAATTAGTGAGAAAAATGGTGTTGCTTTAACTAAATCTGAATACATAGAGTTAAATTATCCTTTGGTTTTAATTTAGATTAGTTTTGCTTTATTTCATTGTAGGTATTTGTTTCATTGGAGTTGCAATGAATTTGATTTAGTCTGACTTTGGTTTAGCATTGAGAGGTGCTGAGGTGAAAGGCAAAGGGGGAGGTACTTTGCTATTTTTAAATAGCACAAGAATTATTTTGTTACTTTCCCAGTCCACAGGCTGTGATTGCTATGCCCAGTTCCTTAAGCATGAAAATCCCTCTACTTACCTTATAAGTCATTTAAGGAGAGGAGGTGAGACTGAGTGTGTCTGATAATAGGCAGGAATTTTATCACAGTAGGAAACACATCAAACCTCCCATTCAAAGTAGGTGTTGAGAAGAAATGCATGTGCAGCCACAAAAAATATGTTCTACAGGACGTGGGCCGTTTATGTTGACTTTTAGCCATTACCAATATCTGCTTCTTTTAGGGAAGCTAAAATTGTAATATTTTTAATTTTCCAACTAATACTGTAGAAAAAGACAGATATGCATTTGCTTATGACAACTTCCCTTTGGTTTAGTTTTGAGGCATCACTCTGAAAGCTGTTGGTAGGTCTTGTCACCATCAGTCCTACCTTTGGAGGTTATTTTATAGAAGACCACTAAAGGTGTTTTCGATCCCACACTTAGCCCATGTCTTCCCTGGTCATATCTGTCACCCAAAATTACATTTTTATTTGTACTGGATCTATGCACAAGTGATAGATTTTGCATCTCTACACTGAAAACCATTATTTCACTGCCCATTTACTTCCTCAAATGCTATAAATTCTCCTGTAATTTTGCTAAATCGTCAGCCATGACATAAATGCTTGCTAATTTCCTCTCATCTTTACATCATCTGTAAATTTGGAATTGGCAGTAATGTTAATCTTCCAAATCTTTATGAGTAATGAATATGATAAATAGGGTTAGTATGAAAATCTAACAAAGTGGTTTCTAGACTCTCATGCAACCTTCATGAGGATTTAGTGCATTAAATAGAACTTTCTGTACCTTTTTCAGACTATCCTGCACTCAGTCTTGTTTCCTGCCACAGTAAAACAAGCTTTTCAGGTACAGTGTCAGAAAGGAAGTCAGCAGATAAAGGAACCTCAAACACTATTTAGAAGCTATTGTCTCCCATCTTTCATTTAAATCCCATAAAGAGTTTAAAATATGTTTCGTTCTTTCTTTAGATTCTTTTACATAAGCGAGTGTATATGAAAATGTACGAAATAGGAACACTCACTAAATCCATGTGTCAGAGTTTTAAGTTTCTCAAATGTTATTTTTTATTCATCAGTTCCTGAAGAGGGTTGGGTATTTCACATGTAAGACTTAAGAAGATTATCTGCTGATGTTCATATGTACCTTCTTTGACACTCATTTTCTAACTGTATTTTTCAGAATAAATTAAATCATGAGTATTTTTCTTGATTTCAGAGTTTGAGCGTTTGTTGGCATTAAGCAATGAAATAAAGAATCCAAGTAAGTTGAATATCTGAATCTATTTGATACTTCTAGAAGAAATATAATTACATAAAAATGACTGGAGTTCCAAAAAGGTTCTTCCTGAGACAACGGCAGATTCATTTTTCATGGAACAACTTGCTTCCTTATCTTTCCATTAATTTAGAAGAATATCAGTTTGCATTGAATAAAATGATCATTGCCTAAAAGTCTTTTGAAGTTTAACTTTGACAATAGATTATAGATTGCCAATTCCTTAAGCATTGTGCAACCTATAAGCTGTAAATTCTTTCCTGCTTTTGAGAAATTAATATAAAAATCAACCAAAGACTGGATTGGATGTCTTTTCCCTGCATGAAGTTTGTTCTATATCCAGCATTCCCTAAATAATAGGGAGATACTAATATTATGCAACAGTCCTTTTTCTCACAAGGTTTCATACATTATTGACTTTTGATTGCTTTTCTTTCTGCAGCAATACCTCTGAAATCAGAATTAGCTTATGAGGTTCTTGAGAAAGGAGAAGTTCGTTTCTGGATTCAGGCTGAAAGCTTATCACCAAACTCTACCTTTAGATTCGTTATTAATGATAAAGAAGTTGAAAACAGTGATGTAAGTACATATTAAGTACTATATATATGGGATTTTCTTTAGTAAATGTGTATGTATTAGTAGGTATTCTATTTTTATAGTTGCTTAAAAACATGTTATTAAAGTCTGATAATAACTGAAAAGAATGCCAATCTTTAACTTGAATCTTTTTTGCAGTATGGAATTCCTGTTGCAGAGTGAGCCTATTCATACCAAAAAAGGAGAGCAAAGTTTAGCCCTCAGAAGTTTGTATTCATTTTGGGTAGCTAGACAACCAACAAGAGGAAAAATTAGACACAGACCAGTATTAAAAACATCCAATGAAAAGTAGTGCACAAATATTTTAGTAAAATAGCTCAAGCCAAAAAAGCTGCTTCAAGTGAAGTTTTGAACTCCAAACCAGCAAGACTCTCTGAGTTTTACATATAATGTGGGAGGCACTTGACAATGCAACAGTGGTCATAGATATAGAACTTTTAGATGGTGCCACATCCTATTTTTTTATTTATGTTTTGGCCTAGATACTAAATGGTCACTGAATGGCTACATGGGGATGAAAGGACAGGCCAGCAGCTTAATGCAATTTTATAGCTCTAGGAAGACCTTTCACAGAAAGAGAAACAAAAAAGTGGTCAGATGGGGCTGGGAAGAAAGCAAGATCCTGCCTTTGCAGGGCTGGAGTATGGTTCATCTACTGGGAATAAAGTATAGCATTGGACATATATTTTCCTGTGAGGAATCCACCTCCAGTGCACATGTTTGAAAGGCTCAGTTTATTCCTGAGGATGCAAAGCCTGGTTTTGGCCAGAGAAGCTTTTGAGCATTTTTATACCATAGAAAAGCAAAGAGCATTTACTTGAATTACATATTGCCAAGCAGAACAAGTGTTTCTGAGTAAAATACTTCTCTGTTTCTCTTAAAGAAATAATAAACTATAGCACTGAAAACCTGAATATTAGTGACTAAGATGTACTGGAATGACAATATTCTGTCTTGACAATGTTAGTGGAACAGAACAAGCTATTTTTAGTTCACATATGTTTTGGAAGTGTTAACATTGGAGAGAGTCTTGAAGTGGAGTTGCATTATTTCACCTCTTTAATTAGTAACCCACAGGTGACATTTACGTTTGGAGACTGATGATATTTTTGTGGAAAGTCACATAAAGGCGTAGTATTTATGGTGCCCATAAAATCATTGAACTTCATCTTGCTGCATAATGGCAATAGTTAGAAGCCTAATTACACTCTAAAACCTGCCTGGGGACTGGGCTACAGTCACTGAACATGTTCAATAGACCGTTATGCTAGTGAATTGTAGTCTGACTCTTGACATTGGCTGAAGTAATAAATTTTTCCTTCTATGTCCTGAAAGGGAGCTCTTTCAGTAAGATTCCAAAATAATCTGAGAATCATATGAACTGGGCCCCATTTAATCAGCTGTCATTTTAAACTTTTAATATTTTTTCTTTTATCCAAAAGCAAGAAATAAAAAATAATTCTAGAAGTGTGATAAAGGATCAGATTAAAACATACATCTTACTCTTCTTTTTCTGCTTCTGGCAAATCTCAATTTAACACTTTCCCTGAGAACTCATGAAAAGAATGCAAGTGTTGTCCTTGACCTCTGTGGGCAAGAGACTGTAGGTGAGAATTTGAATTTGCACTTTTTGATAGTTTGGTGAAGTTTATAACTTCTCTTTTTAACCTGCCCGGCCTATCTCCTCAACTCATACAGATGAACTCTTACATAAGTAGTTTTTCTATTTAATTTCCTGATTAATAAAAACTTGTCTTATTCTTTGACATTATATATTTCTTTGAACTATATATGGGAAAGCACATATGCAAATTATGTGAGCATTTTCTCCTGTTATTTTATATGAATGTTATATCTCAGTTCCTTCCCTCTATATTTAATGACTTGTTCTTCTAATCAGTCTGTTGGCTACTGCTTGTTAATTCAATTCTTTTCTCTTCATTCTTCAGTTACCCCATTAAGATTTAAACTAGTATTATTTGTACATTTCAAAGTACCAGTAATGAATACTAAACATCTTGACTATGTCTACACTGTTCTTCCAGGCTTGTTTTCCATACAGCAGTGAATCTGTTCTTGAGGCTGGCTAGGAGGTGTCCCTCAAAGCTGAAGGAGATATATCTGTACAGTCATTCCTACTAATTTTGGATCAGTACTTAAAGGTTCTTTCACTTAAGGAAATGGTCCCAGAGAGTTTAATAAGTGGTATTTTTACTAGCTTTTTTCCCTTCCTTCTTTCTTCCCCTTAATCTACCTGTGGCTTTAGTTTTGCAGTTAAATAAAGGTTAATCAAAACATTCTGTTTATAAGGCATCATGTCTCCTTCTAAGAGTAACAGTTTACTGCATAGAACTCCTTCTAGATGGTGACATTTACTTTTCTGTCCCATCATGGATGGAACAGTTAGTGTGTAATAACCTTGGACACATTGTTTACCTAAAAGTATTCATCAGGTAACTTCTGTGGATTATGGTTACTTTGCTTTAGGAATTTGTTAACTGAGATTCAAATAACATCACTGTTAGTGAGACACAGTCCTCACAGTTGTTGCTCACTGAATGAAAGAGGGTATCACTTTAGTAAGAGGTGGTTGTATCTAAAATAGTACCTGCAAATTCAGAACACATTTTTCAAGTATTTGCTTGCATTTTTCTGTTTCCTTGATGATGCCTGCTAATAATTTATATCTTTCTGGAATATTTAACAGGAAACAAACACAAAAAAGAGACAGTGAAAAGCAGACTAGCAAAACCGCTTGCTGAACTGGAACCTGTAATGCAATTAAAGGCTGGCTGTGTAGAATCTTCTTCAAACATGCATAGTGCCATAAACTATTATTTTTAAATCCAAACCTGCTGTATTATGATGACTTGAGGATTCCAAATGCAGCTGCGCACAGAGGTTTCTGTCACCACCAGGTTCTGATACATCAGAAAATACAAGCACACCCCTTTGTCCATAGTTTACGATCAAAAGGACATGTAAAAATTGAGTGTTGAGGCAGGGTTATAAAACATGATTAATACAATAGGGAATCGCAGTAATTTACACTATACTGAAGTTATTACTTGTTTATTTCAGAGGCATAAAATAAATTGCGACCGTTCAAATGGCATTATAGAAATGTTGATGGACCGATTTACAATTGACAATGAAGGCACCTACACAGTACAGATTCAAGATGGAAAGGCCAAGAACCAGTCTTCATTAGTTCTCATTGGAGATGGTATGTTCCCTGAAACATTGGAACTTTGACTTTGATGAAGAAATGAACTTCAGTTATTCTTGGAGTAATTTTGTGACTAACTCATTTTTCATTCACTTCTAAAATTTAGCATTCAAGGCAGTATTGGCTGAGTCTGAGCTCCAGCGAAAAGAATTTCTCAGGAAGCAAGGTACGACAGAGTAGATTGGTGATTTTAGGCCCAGTTTGCAGCTAATGATGCATCCCTGGTGAATACTAAGTGCTTCCAACTTCCATTGATTTCATTAGAAGATGAGTATATTGCAGAGTTTGAGGAGACACTGAACCTTTGGTGGATCTTATTTTCCAGCATCATGATATGATACATGCAGGTTGTGACAGAACTTTCGCTAAGTAAAAAAATAAAGTGAGAGTCCCTGCAAGAGGTGATCTGCTCAATATTTATGAGAAGTGTGCCTACTGTAGTCTCATCCAACAAAACATTTCAGCACACTTATTTTTAAGCATAACAAATTGTCCTTTTAATATAATTGACAGAAGAGTAGACAGCATAGCACCAGAAAAGGAAGATTAAAAACCAGATCCTGTGGTTTCTGTCCAGGCAAAATTCCAGGAACAAAATGTGTATTTGTTGTATAGTTGCTATACAGTTACAGAGTTTGTTATATACTTGCTGTCAATATTGGTTGCAACTGAAAGTAAGATTTTCTGTAGGATAGCTAATTCAGAATTCTGTCACTGTGAAATCCTTAAAAAACTGAGTTTGAGCTCTAGTTTTTAATTGTCACTTGGCAAACACATGGCTTTTAGGATGAAAGTAATTATAATAATTAAAAGGATTTATTCTAAATAGCTTAGGTAAGATTCTCTACATAAGCAATGTAATTCAATTATTTTCTATTTTGGGAGGGGGATTACTTTTTTTTAAATAGATTTAGGAAGGTATTATACCACTTACAGCATAAACTCACAAGATCTTCAGTCCTCAGTGATTTAAGTGAAAATCTGGGACTTTGCTACCTTCCAGGTATGCATATTGGAGTTATAAGCCCTGACCCTGCAGACACTAAAACATATAAGTTTACTGACATGAATAACCACAATAATTTTAAAAAGGCTATGTATGTCAGTAAATGTACTTAAGGATATATATTTATATATTTTTTGCAGCATTGGAACCTCAGTGTGGAAAAGGGATAGTTCCTGTTCTGCTTGTAAAGTTTAATACATTTTTTAACTTTATATAATTTGGACAAATAATGTCTGGCATGGGATTTTTGCTTTGACTATTTAATTGGGTATTTGGATAAATTTGTTTATTCTCCAGTTCCCTCTGCATTAAATGCATTGCTTGGACACTTGTTTGTAGCTGGGCTGTTCCTTTCCTATGCTTAGCTGCCAATTGGACATAAACTTATTTAGTAAATTAATCTGTCTCACTCACCATTTTACGTTTTGGAATACTACATGACATCATACAAACAGAGATAAGCCTCAGGTTTCTAAACTCTGCTGTAGACACCTGGGTCAATACAATAAAAAACTTACTACATGATTTTCCTTCTAGTGCTTAGATAATTGAGGAGTTCCCTTTCATTCTGGTGTAAGGATGTTATAATATAATTATCATCTTTTTCTTTTTTTCACTGGATCTCTCTGATAGTCTTCATTCTACAATATATTCTTTAAACCAATTTTGTTTCTTAGGTCCTCACTTCTCAGAGTTTCTGTATTGGGAAGTTACAGAGGAATGTGAAGTTTTACTCGCTTGTAAGGTGAGGAAATATACTTGAAATAATTTGTTAGAATGTGTTGATTTAAAGTTGAGGTAGGAAATATGAGGAAAGATTTTGATATTTTTAAAATTAAAAGTTTAATATGAAAGCTTTATTATTATTATTTAGAAATATTTAAAATAAAAATTTCTGACATACTACTCTTCTGCTGTATTCTTCATTAAAACAAAAAAAATTACAGGAGACTTCTAAATGTTTTAGGTGATCTAATTCTTTATAATAATTATGAACCGTAAAACTAATTTGAACAAAATATTCATCCAAAGGCCAGAGTTCAAACTCTTTCCTCACCATTTTCTGATTTAAAGGCTCCTCTACCAAAGCATCTGTTATTTAATCAACTGTAACCAAACATGCAACAAGGGCTTCTAGAATTAAAGTTATAAAACATGTTTTTTATTATATTTGGCTAATAACCTTTGAATCTTAACTAATGCTCATTTGCATGGAATTCAGGGTAACTTCTGCTATTAACATTTCTATATGCCATTCTAAACTGATATTTTTTCAGTTTGTTGCTCTTCTAGAGTGACTAATCAGAGGTCTGAATAACCAAATTAATTGAATTGAATAGGCATCAAACTCTTTTTCATTGCCTTTTCTTGTAATATGGACTCTTTTGTATTAATTTTCTCCACTTCTTTTGCGTAAGTTTTTGGCTTTTAATTAGGCTAACTTGAATCATTTATTATGAGCAATTTACATGCACAGTTGTGGGATTTTTTTTCCTTCTTTTTTTCTGCTCACTAATTAGGAGACCTTTAACCTCAACTTATTCCCAGCAGAACTGGCCTGGGTGGTGAAGCTGCCATTCTGAGTGTCCCCATTTTAAGGCTCAACATTCACTGGCTAAGATGGTACCTTTGCTGGTGTACGTTATAATCTCGACATGCATTTGCCTCAGACATGTACCCTGCTTATCCTTTCCTTCACATGCGGAATTAAATGTTGCTGAACCGGTTATACTAGTGTTAATTGTCTACAAATTAATCCGAAATTATCCCTCTCTTCATTGACTGTCGAGCCTGTTTATACCACTGAAACAGTGAAAGGCTGAGCATCTGATTATGTGCTTTTCACCTACGTCTTCTGTGTTCATAAGGCCAGAACATTTTATGTAAATGAAATGTAGGATATGGGCTGTTTGCACACTCATCATTTTAACTATGCCATTGACCTTACAATTTTTGTTACTGTTAGTATGTGAATGGCCATTAGGTTCACAGGGTACCATTGTTTATGCTAGCTTAACTGATATTTGTACACAGGAAGAGTTTGAACAATAATGCCTGGATTTGTCCTACAAACTTCAGATACCTGACATTTGAGTTAGAAGTGTGGCTGCCCTGGGCTATTTCTGTGCTAATAAAAAACATCCAGGGAACAATCTCTGCTTCCCCAGGCCATATCATAGCACTTGGCCCAGGTCTCTTCCAGGCTGTTTTGTGCTTCTGTGCAAAAAATAATTGTCATGGGTGTTTTTACCTCTTGAAAGAGCTTGGGATAACGTGAAGGAAGTGCCTGTAAGAGAGGGCTTTTTGCCTTGACTTTCTCAAAGGCTGTGGCATGAAATAAGGGACTTAGGAAACCAGGCCAACTGAAAGCTTGTGTAGGGCAGAAGACAGACTGCATGATCCAGGTTCAAAACAGTAATAATGAACAAATATGGTTTGTGTTATAAAAAAGTACATAAAAAGTAATACACATTACCTCATGTATCACTTATTTTCTATGTGATTGGACTTAACTGACTTTTGATTGACTTAGTGTTTAATTCTGAAATATCTGGGATTGATGACCTTGTTCTTGGTATTGTAGCCCTTGCACTCCAGTGGGACAGGTTTAGCCATATGAATGATAATTTGATGGCATTTGCTTTTTATTGTGTGTTTATTTTTCTTAATATGCCATTATGTACTACCATTTTTCTTCAAGTACTTCTAAATTTCACAATCTTCAGAAGCTACCTGCTCTTGTATAGCTTTGACCCTTATTTGTACTGTGTCTGTTAAAAGCAAGATTTTTGGTGTATGGCTAAACAGCAAAAAGGTAACTTTTCGTAGTAAATGTCAACATGAAATAACTTCAGCACTACAGATTGCATGTGAAATTCAGTCTATTTATTGTCAGATTGAGTGCTAACACTCTTTGATGAAAAATTGTTGAAAAGCATTAAAGGCTTATTCCATCAGGCTTTGTTCAAATAAAATTGTCAGTCATGTCATATGACTACAGGAATAGCCACTTTGTAGTTACTGGTAAATGTAAAATGCTGCTCACTTTCCTCAAGCAAGGCATTGCTTTGGGCCAGGTTGTGATCTCAAATACGCTGTCAAACATCCATAGCAACCACACTGGTTATTAAGCAGCAATATATGCAGTTAATTTGAGCAGGTTTTATAGAGATGTTCAGGAATCAAAATAGGAGGCCCTCCTACTTGTCTAGTCTCCTTTAGCGACCTTTCATAAAGCTGTCCATCTATGGAATGACTTCTGTAATATGAAAGGATTAGGAATTGGTGCATTTTTTTTCCTCCAAGCAAGCTACTTGAAACTGTCACAGATCTGTATTAACTTCTGGGCTGCCCTCTATCCATTTGTTCAGTTCTTTTTTAAGGAGTTTTTTTAAAGCAACTGCCTGGAGACTGAGAAATGTCCTGTGAGCTCTGTCCTTCTGCCAAAGCCACACTTACTGTGTATCCAGGCTACGCGCAGAATTACCATTGCATTTTTGTGATTTTTAGAAGGGTATGGGGATAGTGATGTCAAAGAAGCTATAGTGTTTCTGAAAGGGAGAAAAATAAAATATATCACCAAGGTTTCTAAAAAGAGTTGGGGTTTTAGCTTCTTTGAATTCATAGTTTGAGGACATGCATCCAGAGATATTTTAAGCATCATCAATACACAATTTATATTTCAAAATCATAGCAGTTCTTGAGGTATAGCTGTAGTCCATTTATGCATTGCTTAGATGAGCTGCTGCTACTACAGCAAAATTCTGGCTTTCAAGTGACTTCTCTGCTTTTGTACTACATTGTGAAGTCCCTTTGTGTTAGGAGAGACTGCAATTTGTAGGATTCCTCAAGTATTTGCACTTCTTATAGGACACAATGTAGAAGAAAAGAAGGATATCTGATCCAGCTCACAATTTTGACGTCTCAAATGCTTTCAGAATAATAATTTCTGTTGCTTTCTGCAGTGTAGCCCTGGAAGACACTGCTTAGGTAGCTCGGATAAGTCTGCAAATTGGTTGAAGATGCTCTAAGATAGGGCCTGAGTTCTGTGTTACAGCTCTCTGGAGACACATGGCAAACACAAGAAGATAAAGGAGACTTCAGCAGCTCTAATTTCAAAGCTACTTCTCATAGATATCTCTAGAAAAACTACAACCACATAGCTAGGGTGCAAAACCCTTTAAGGAAAGAGATTGTCAGGATTGCCTTTAAGGATTTGACGGGGCTCTGAAGGTGTAAGCTCTATACTTCTGACCAATTCTGTGCTGCAAATAAATACTGTAGGACTACGGTTTGCTTAGTAGGACTTGGCTGAAACTGTTTTTTTATTTAGCTTTATTTGTCATGTGTTATAAATAAATTGACTTCTTATATTGAAAGTACCTGTGTGACTACCTACCTGTGATACACCAGGCTTATGTGCCTTTTCTGTTGTACAGGTTGCGAACACAAAGAAGGAGACTGTTTTCAAGTGGTATAAGGACGGTTCTGGGATTGATGTTGAGGTGCCTGATCTGCAGAAGGGAGAATGTTACCTCAGTATTCCCAGGGTACAGTATTACCTACTGATTAGAATTGACAGTTTCTGCTTGACATGCTATAGATTTGCCAGGCAGAGCACTAAACCAGCTATCGTGATTTCTGTGCACCGTTTTAAGAAAAAAGCATATTTGCTACCCTTCAATTAGCTGGTGAGTAAATAATGCTGGTAAAAGAATATCTGTTTTTGTTATCACCTCAGATAGTTCATGCTTAAGTTGCTTCAGTGTCCTTAGGTGAACTCTGTCTCATTAGTTCTTATTGCTCCTTAATTTTTCAATTTGTTCAAACACCTCATTTCTGACAGTGTTTCAGTTTTATTGCCTAAAATGAATAGGCTTGAGGTATATGAATTCTTAAGATTTATCTTTATGCCAACAGGACAACGTTACTTGTGTCTGAAGCCTTAGACTGCATAGTTGCTGCCTTCGTCAAGTGCCAAAATCTTCCCAGATTGAGTTTTTCTGCTTTCAGCACAATGTGCATTCCATTAAATTTATGTATTTTTTTATTGGTTTCTTATTCTTCTAATTTCTTTCCTTCATTTCACTTGCAAGAGGATACTGACTTGCCAGTGGCTTCATCTTTCTTGACTAGACTTTTTGAAGGGAGGATGGTTTCTGCTTTTCTTTACTTGTTCTTTTTACTTGTCATTCAATTATATGATGCTTCTACTATGATTTACTTGCTTGTGGACCTCCAATCTATCTGTAATTATTTATATATTTTCCTTCAGTTTTTAAAATAAATTAAGATAAAACCACCTCAAACAAAAACCCCTACTGCCTTTAATGCAGTATCACTGTGTTAGATTTTAGAATGTAAGGGTAATGAATTATTTACTTAGCGTAGATATAATTTGACTACAGCTGCTGCTTGAAAGAAAGCTACTCAGTTGATATCTGGACAGTTAAATGATATAGTTCTTTTGTTATGCTTTACATAGATTGACTCAAAAAAGTAATCATTTTAGTTGAAGAAAAATTTCATTTCTAAAGTTTGTATGTATTGAAGTTATCCTCTGTTACATCTTACCACACTACTTGTAATTACTACTGACCAGGATCACTCTTTTTGTGTTTTTGGAACAAGAGAAAAAGAATGGATTCTCAAGGCAATTGAGCTGAAATCAGAATATATTTTAGACTTAAGAACAAACTATAGCTCCATAAAAAAGAAAATGCACAAGCCTTTCATAGTTTCCATCTCATTTCTGGAAAGACTGTTTAACCAGAATGTGGTACAGTGTATGCTGTTTGATTCAGAAAATCATGCAGGGGTTTAGCAAATACACTATTATCAAGTATGTCAGTAAATGTCTTGTGTTTTCCTTGTAGCTGTCTCGCAAAGATGAAGGTGTTTATAAGGCAACACTATCAGATGATAGAGGTCATGATGTATCTACTCTTGAATTATCAGGAAAAGGTAACATTTAGTTTACTATATTGAAATAATGATCTCTGCATGTTCACAAGAGGTGTCAAAGACCTATCCCTGCAAATGACAAGTTAGCAAACATTTTTGGGGTCCTTTGCATCTCAGTTCTCTTATGTTATAGAGGCCTAAACTGCAGGTCACCAGTTTAGGAGGGGCAACACTGGTTATTGTAACGGTTAATCTCTGGCACTCTGACAGGCAAGAAATTAAGTTTCTAATCAGAAAGACACCCCTTTTTATGTGAGATCTTTTGTAGAGAGCTCTCTCTCTCTCAAATTTGTTAAGCTTTAATATCTACAAAACCCCCTAAAGCACCAAAGTGCTGAATATGTTCACGTGGGGCTGTCTGTGGGTACTGAGAATTATTTTGATTGTAAAATCATAAAGCTGTTTTGTAGGTTAACTCCAGTAGGCAGCTCAGCCCCACACAGTCAGTTGGTCCCCTCCATGCCCCCAGCTCCAGTGGGATGGGGGAGGGAACTGGAAGGGGAAAAGTGAGAAAACTCATGGGCTGAGATAAAGACATTTTAATAGGTAAAGTAAAAACTGTGCATGAAGGCAAAGCAAAATAAGGAATTAATTCACTGCTTCCCATAAGCAGGCAGGTGTTCAGCCATCTCTAGGAAAGCAGGGCTCCATCACGTGTAACGGTGACTTGGGAAGACCAACACCATAACTCTGAATGTCCCCCTTCCTCCTTCTTCCCCCAGCTTTATATGCTGAACATGACATCAGATGGTCTGGAATATCCATTGGGTCAGTTGGGGTCAGCTGTCCTGGCTTTGTCCCCTCTCAACTCCTTTTGCATCCCCAGCCTCCTCGCTGGTGGGGCAGTCTAAGGAACAGAAATAAAATGCCTTCACCTTCATGCTCTGCAAACGCTGCTCAGCAATAGCTAAAACATCCCTGTGTTATCATCAACACTATTTCAGTCACAAATCCAAAACACAGCACCATACAAGCTACTATGAAGAAAATCGACTCCATCCCAGCCAAAACCAGTACAATCTCCACCTTTTATTCCATACCTTTTATGTCATGCTCAGGTCCCACACTATCCAATACATCCTTATTAACCACCTCCTCCCTTCCTGTCCTTGGTATATACACAGATATCATTCCCTTAGTCTATGGATTTTCAAGTAAGGGGTATCCTGACTTCTGGAATAAACAAAAGGTACAGTAGTTCTCCATCTTACGGTCAGGGGTCCTTTCAGAGACTATACTTCAGGTATGGCAAGACCATGCTGTGCTATAAGTGTACAGTGAAATGCCTATCTAGAGAATTCATAGTGTCTAATTCTGTGGGTCCAGGAGACTTTGAAAATATCAACCAGCAAAACCACAAGAACTGCAGTGTTAAACTGAACAGTGTGTCTCCTAAATGGTAGAGTTAGCCTTGAAGTGTAAAGGATAAACAGAGAAGTTTAGCATGAACAGGACCCTGGAAGAATGCACGTTTTATGGGGCAGGTTAGCTCAAGCTCAGGGCACACTGGGATTCAAATGAAGATAAATGCAAATAAGGGTAAGGGAATCTACTCTAAAATGCACTGATGATAGGCATTCAAATAAGGTTTCATATGTTATCAGATAGCACAGTAAGCTACTGTAATTCTGTGTATATTTAAAGCCATTCAGTAAAAAAAAAAGTTAGTTTACTTCTGAGTCTATTAGCAAAGACTGATCTGTTGCCAACATAAATGAATTTTATTCAGCTTTGGTAGAGAGAGCTTCCCTGGGCTTCTTTGCTTAGGTCCCACCAACCAGGCCAAAGTGAACCTGGATTCATCCCACTTGCATGTAGACATTTGACCCAAATAATGAATATTTTTTTCCAGGTCCTAATAGATGGAGAAAGGTATGTTAAAAAGTAACTCAATTTACCAAAGATCTTAACTTTTTTTTCAGCAGGTTTGGGAATTACCTGAAATAAGAGGAAAAGATGACTATCAGACTGAGTTCTTAAGCTGTCATTTACCTCAGAAGGGTGTATCATCACTTGACAGTGTCTCAGGCATTTTTCCTCTGCATAAATGTTGCCCATTATTCTTTCAGAAAAAAAATAATCTTGTTTAGACAGTATAGGTAATATAACCCCACTTTCCTAGACAACTGAAATGTGTATCTAGCATGAAATTCATGTCCTCATGTCAACATGCCAGTAGAAGCATACTGGAGCTTGCAGACAGTTACAGAATTGAATCACTATTTTGGCAGAGACAAAAATGTGTAGATGGAGATCAATACAGGCCAAATATACAAGTAGTGTTTTCTGAACTTCATGCATTTGGCTGTCTTCCCTATTCATAAAAATTCTTCAGCCTTGAATATACATTCTTCAGATTTTGGTGCTTCTTTCTTTCTCTTTCCATCTTACACAATGACACTGAATAGGATTCTTCTGTTATGAAGGAGTACGCTGCTCTTCTGCCATTGTCTCCAGGGTTCTCCCCTCCTGCAAACTCATCAGCTCTGTGATATTTCAAAAGCTTGATATGATACCTGGTTTCTTTCACTTGCTGTTGAAGGGGTTTACATCTGTAAAATGCCAACCTACCGGGAGCAGGTGAAAACTGTTTTCACCTAGAACGTGTTAATTTCTCTTTCACCTGCACTCTCCTTTGAATGTGAACTATCTAATTTTAATGACCCTTTATTGGTTTTGGCTTGAGGGATACAAAGACAGAGATTTGACAGCGGACAGCTGACTCCACACACAGCAGAGATACGGAGAGACACAGCACAGAATTCATATGCTGTACACATTCAGTCTCCAATTTGTCCCATACACTTGCTGCAATTTTAATGGTTTTCTTTGCCTAAGGATGTGAAGATTTCCCATATTGCTTTAATTAAACTGAACATAACAAAGCTATATTCTGATTGAATTTTGATGGTATGTTTTTTTTCTTTTTTTTTTCTCTTCAGTGTATGATGATATAATTCTGGCATTGAGCCAAGTCAGTGGTAAGTAAAAGCTATCTTGGATTTTTGTGTAGGTTTTTTTATGTTAAAGTCATCTGAGCCTGAGGCAGAAAATTTTTATTGTAAGCAGGAAATCTCTGAGAGTCATGATGCTTATACTATTATGGACATGTTATTAAGTTTCTGAATAGGCATTTGACCTTGTTAATTGACACTATTAAAAAGGAACAAAGTATTATTCCACCTGGCTTGTTTGGTTTAGATACTGTGACAATGTTGTAGCAGTAATTTTCTTCTGACATCCCATTCGTAAGTGAACCTTGATGCAGAGAGAAGGCGATTCTGATCCTGCTCCCAGTGAGAAGGTGGGAGTCATCCGACTGAAAGAAAAGGGGGTGCACAAGAATAAATTTTTTGTGCAATAAGCATCATGACACTATGGTTTCACAGCAATGACATGACTAGCTTATTGTTTCACAATGGATCTTCCTAGTCATAGTTCTTGTATATGACAATAAAACTATAATCTCGTACTGAACTTTCACCTGATACAAATCAGCAGATCTCCTTTAAGAAGCATGACCAATTTTCTCTTTGTGGTTGTTGAGAATCATAGCCCACATCTTGAATTTTTCTTGGCCTGACAGTACAAGTAGTGCATTTGACTTTCTCCTGCTCATTCCACTATCCTGTTTGATCTGCATATATTCTATTTTACATAGGTAAGTCAGCCTCTCCACTGAAGATCCTTTGCACTGAGGAAGGAATAAGGCTCCAGTGTTTCTTGAAGTACTACAATGAAGAAATGAAAGTTAGCTGGTCTCATAGGTAGATGAGAATATTTTTTTTCAATCTTTTTGAGAAAAAAAGTCATCTTTATGATTTACTATTATCATTTAGTAACTAGACCACATTAATGAATTTCTCTTTCCAGCACTTCATATTCTCTTTTCACAGAGTACATACAGTAAAAGACATTTTAACAGGCTTGTTCAACGCATATCAAGAAGACTGTAATAGCCAGGAAAATAGAATCCACAATATTCCAGCCTGTTATTCAGCACAAGACTGTTTGTCTTCCACTATATTATCTGACTGGTTCAAAGAGAGCAAAATACTCAAGCATAGTTTTCTACTCAGAGCTGCCCTTTTCTTTAAATGGATTAAATTCTCCTCCAGTACTAAGTGAATACAAAGGATCTCCTCCCACAGTTTAATAAAAGCCTGTATTAAGAAAGGAATATTTGGGTTTTTTTGCAAACTGATACAGTCTTAATTAACCCAAAATGTTTTGATTCTGTTCCCCTTCTTTGAAAAGATACTCAGTGGGACACAAAATACTTCAAGAATAACCCTCAGAGCTGAGAATATGACCAGAAATGAGCTTTAAAGTTCCCAATAGTTTTCCACCCTCATGTTACATTAATCGTTGACTGCAGAGGCAGTCTATTCATCTGTGTATTAACAGTTAAATACGTGCTCAAATGCTTTCCTATGTCAGGCCCTCATTTGTTTGAAACCACAGGTAAAGTTTGGAAGTATTTTAAAACTCTTCAAGTGGTTTCAACTTTCATATTCCTTGATGGCATACAAAGATGATACACAGTGATCTGGTCTGACTTGCACAGGAAGAGGCTGGTTTATCAGCATGTTGTCACAGTTTTGCAGTGCTGTCCAGCCCTTGATTTCTATGAAGACAGGAACACAAAAAGTGTCAGTGATCATTAGGTTCAGGGAGCTCAAGAACACTTCTGCAGGGATGTGCAGCTGTAGTCATAGCTCAAGCTTTGTATTCAGTAAGTTCTGCTCCTTCTTTCAGTAAATGTGATACTGATATGATGGAAAGGAAAAGAAAAATATTTTTTGCCTCTGCCTTTTCCTATATCTGCCTAAGTTTTAAAAGTGACAGTCCATTCCACCATCCAGTTTATAGAAATATAAAACTAAAAATGCTACATGGCTAATAAGGAAATATCAGTGTGCATATTTATATTTACATACAGACACATCCCCCTCTCCTAATATTTCAGATTTTATAATATCTTGCACATTGATTGTCTTGAAGATCACTGAACACAGATTTTGAACAAGTAAAATTTCAATTTTTCCATGAATACAAAGTTTATAAGCCAGAGTTGTTAAAGCTGAAACAAAGACTATAACAAACAAACCAACCATCCTCCCCCAGCATCTCCAAACCTCCCTGCTCTTTTAAATGGGATTCTAGCAAATTTTTTCTTGGAAAAATTGAAAGGCTAGACAATACACGTTTTTTTATCATTGTCTGCACATCATGAAACTGCCATGTAAATTTCTAGCTAGCTTTAAATTACGCACTATACTGCATAGCAGGGAACATAATACTAAGTCCTAAAGCCATCATTCATCATCCACTCATGGCACAGTGGGGAATATTATATGTAGTATTTTCTAATACATAGTAGTTTCTATCCAGGTATCTAATTTGGTATGCTGAACTCAGTGTAGTAGTCTTACAGAAATGGAAATAGTAAAAATTCCTTTTCCTCATCAGAGTAACTCTAGTTATGAAGCCAAATCAGCCCTGTCTAGGTGAATAAAATAACTGATCAAAGAGAAGTTAATGCTGACTTCATCTATTAAATATTCCAGCTAAACATGCTTGGGGAGGAAGGATAAAAATAAATAATTCTTTAGTTAATGAGTGAAAGAGGACAGTTTTCTTCAAACCATTGAAAGTGTTCTATTTCTACTCTTCATGATGCATTATGGACCAGAAGAACCCTGATCTGAATCAGCAGGGCATTTCTTGTATTCTTAGCTTAGTAAGTGATGATAAGTCAATATAATGCCACTGTTTTTTAAACTGTTTAGACCTGCTTATTAAATATCTGCAGTTAGGATATTTGCTTCTTGTCTTGTTCTTAAATACAACAAATAAACAACAAAAAAAAACCCAACACCCAGAACGTGTATTTTGACTTGATGCAAGAATAATAAATTCTATGCAAAACTTTTATTGTTTTCTTAATTAATTTTTGAAGATAATGAAAAGTAAAGATTTTTTTCCCGTCAGAAAAGGTTATTTGTGTCTAGTTTTCTATTCCGATGTGTTCTATGTTAGTGTGTATAAAGTATACAGAACTCTAAAGTCATGCACCATTTTCACATACAGACATAAATGTGTGTGTAAATACATACAATGATGTATGTGGACAGAAGGAGAGTGAGAAGAGGGTGAACAAATTAATCTTTCAAATGAAAGCTCAAGCTAATTGTTCCAGAGTGTTTCATACACCCACTAGGAAGAAAATAATATTCTGGGAAATTGCTCCCATTAGTTGCAATTTATCTTTAGTTTAGGAATAGTATGTTATCCTTTGTAACTTTTTATAGATGATCTCCTATGGAGAATATACATGAAAAGAAAGTTCAAACTAATTTCTATTATTATTTTTTCCAGGGAATCTAAGATTCCTTCCGGTGAAAAGATGAAGATTGGAGGTGGAGAGGATGTTGCCTGGCTTCAAATAGTTGAACCCACTGAAAAGGATAAGGGCAACTACACCTTTGAAATCTTCGGCGACAAGGAATCCTACAAACGCACACTTGATCTGTCTGGGCAAGGTATATTTATAAGACCATATGGCAACTTCATGGATTAAACAGAATTTACTGGCAATAATCAGAGGAATGACAGTAAAAACAGAAAGCCTTTGGTCAGAACTAATTGTAGTTTAGTTGCATAACTGTTATGATCTTTTTAGTTTTGTATCTGTTTTCACCACCAGTGGCATTGGGTTTCAGGGTTTTGGTTTCCTGTTGCACTACTGTGTAACCCTGTACTGGTTTTAAAAGATCTTTAACATGGGTATGTTCTTAAATGTTTATACTGATCCCAAAGAGCAAGTTATGTTTATGGACAATAGCACTCTGAATTGTTCTTTTACAGCTTTTGATGATGCATATGCAGAATTTCAGCGACTCAAGTAAGTGCTGTATCTTTTGCATTTTAATGCTGTAACAACAGTGTCATTACTTACAGAAAAAGAAAATCATTAATTACATTATTTATTTCTCTTCCTCTCTTCCTCAACAATTTTAGGGCAGCTGCTTTTGCTGAGAAGAGTAAGTTTATTTTACATTTTTTCAAAGGTGTTCTACAATGTAGTCTAGTGTTCTCTAAGTTACTCATCATGATATGCTGCCATAGCTTTCAGTTTTGTGGCTGCAGTAATTCCCTGTTAGCACATAATACTGCAATAATAATAGTATTTTGTGGATTTATTTGTTTCTAATTCCAACGGAAACCCACCAGAAGTTTTACACATTTTGCAAGCCTCCACTGTATCTTCTTCTGTCTGCAGAGGTTTTGTAGGTGTGAGCTTCTGGGTGTCACACAAGGAGATGTTGACTTTGAAAGCTGCTCTTGATACAAAATATTGAGATCTACATATTAGTAAAAAATTACCTGCTAGTACCTGTTGGGCAGTGCTTGCTGAGAAACTGACAGTGAGGAAGCTTGTTACTGTCAGGTGCTGTAGGAATTCTGGTACTTTGATATCAGTTCCCCTGGTAATGACAAGATGCTTCTGCCCACAAAGAGACTAGCAGAACAAATTTTCCTTAGATCTTAGATACCATCAAGACATTAAAAGCATCCTCCTTGCTTTGCTCTATGCCCAAAGCACAAAGTGTCAAGTTCAGCTACTGCTTCAAGTTTGTTATATGTATCATATGTATCTATATGTATCTATAGGACAATCTCTGCTAAAAAATCTGAGGGGACCATAAAATACATTAAAAAGAAATAACACAAAATATCACAAAAATTTTTATGATTTTACATTATTTATCCAGGGACTACACTTTGTTTAAAGTCCATATTAGCTGTGACTAATACGACACCAACTTACAAAATCATTAAGAAATTAGTAATTTTGAGGTCTAAACTTCACATGGTCCATATATTTGTCTTTAACTCCTAGATCGTGGTAAAGTCATTGGAGGTTTGCCTGACGTCGTTACTATAATGGATGGGAAGGTAAGGATAATTTTTGTCAACGAGTCATGCTGACTGGTAAGAGGTTTGCTTTGATGAAAAAAGAGGAGGAGATGCAGATGATTTTGTAGAAGCTGAAAGCAGAAGAAGGATTATTTAAACTACCAAATAGTAGTAATTTGAGACACATGCAATTTCTAAGCAAGCCCACGTAACATAAACTGACTATACAGGGAAGGCACAGTCTGATTCAGATCTTAGGCAAGCAAGGTCAGCCTCAGGAGGAGCTGGTCTTGCACTGATTATGTAGAGGCTTCAAGTTAACTGTACATGCATGTCTGGGCTGCCTTTCAGCTCTGTGTACTGAGCAGAGAAGTTCAAGGGGGGAGTCCAGTCCTGCCCTGTAGAAGAAACTGAAGAGGCAGGAGGAAGCAGCCACTGTCTCAGAGCCAGTATAACAAATAAAAATCAGGTCCTATTCTTCAGCATGCCAGACATAGACTGTTATGGCTGGTAAGAGTCAAGGAGGGTAGACAACCTACCTTGGCCAAGGGGCTAAACTCCCCCCTCTTCCTACATACTGGCAGATAGCCCCATTAAAATATATAATAATGGGAGATTGAAGGCCAGTGAATACACACATTTTTTTGACATCAGTAATAACTAAATACCCAGATACAAAGTCAAAACTGGTCAATCTTCGCAAAGTCCCTTCCTAGGTCAGCTTGACTGGGGGAAATGAAATTTCATGATTTTGACTGACTGGTGTCCCTCACTAGGATTTTTGTCATGGTGGAGCAGGACCTGATGCAACCTCAGCCGAAGCTCTCTGGATACTAAGATAGAAGGACAAGACTATTAGTCTGAGCTGCTCTTAGTCCTTATAGATGTGAGGAAGTAATGGAACTTGGTCTCTCCATCATGGGGGTGAGTTCCAGACTCCAGGCACCCAAGTCTTCAGTCCAGGAAAGACAAATTCTTTTCATCCTTCCCATGCAAACAGCAAGTTCTTGTCTCTTTCTCCTGAAGCAAATCTTCTTCTATTGGGTACCCTGTCCCTCCCTATGTGGAGAAACTTAGGTCTTCACTCTGGGAAGAAAAATTACTGAAAGGCAACAGGGTAAAAAAGAAAAGAAATATGCAGTATTGTGCACAGTGCAGAGGAGGTACTTGGAAATTATTATCAAGCACCTCTCACAGCACAAGGACTGGGGAATGCCTAATTACATGGTCTTTACAGGCTTTAAAGAATGAAGAAGTATTTTTTCAAGTGGTTCATAATTAATTTGTGCCTTAGTACCTTAGCCAAAAATAGATTTGGTTCCAAAAAAGAAAATAGGCAATATAATGAAAGGATGACCAGCAGGTGCCATTACATACAATGTTCCCGATACAACTTGTGCTTATAACAAGTTTAAAAGCCACCAGATTGTGGAAAGTAGAAAGGTATACTGGGAATAAGATAACAACCTATTTGTCTTCTGTATTTTTGTATGCTTTCTTAAGCAGTTGCCTTTGACATCTAAAAGAGCTAGGTGGACTTTCATTCTGACTGACTATAGCAGATCAGCTCATGAGCCAATGTGACTCTTACCATCTGCTGGGCATCAAGAGCATGTTGATCGAGCTGTTTACATTTCTTGTATGAAGTGCATCTTCAGAGACTACAGCTGTGTTGCTCTGTGTGGAAACTGTCTTTCTTATCATCGGAGTAAGAGGTTGCACAGAACCCTTCCAGATTTCTGTGTACTTGGCCATTTTCTGGATATCCAGCAGCAGTCTCTTTAGAAAGACTGGGGAACATGTGATCCTTGCAGTGGACGCTGAAAGCTGCTTAACTCTGGACCAGAGAGGTGATTTTCCTCTTGGCCCATTCTTTCCTTTGTCTCTAATGGCTGTTCACATGAGGTGCCTTCTTATTGTGGTAGACAGAGGCACATCACAGCATGAAAGCTAGTCTTTTAGGAGGTTAGGTGTAAGTCACTCTATGACCAGCACCTTAAACCTGTCTAACTGTAAGGAAACAGCTTGGTAAAGTCACCCCTGACAGCATGTACAGACAAGCTGCGGTTCCATCATACAGTCTTGCCCTAAAAACTACAACCTTAATTTAAGGAAATGCTACATACTGCATTTCCAGAAGTAAAAGGCTTCAAAGGAGACCTCATCATGTGAGGATTAAATAACTGAGCACATGAAGAGGAAATCTCTGATTCCTGAAATTAGGCAAAACAAAATGGATCACAAGGCAGTGAAACTTTAAAATCACCTCTAAACTAAATATGAACAGTTACCATGTAAGAGTTGTGTAAGTACAAGTGTGGGAAGTAACTATACAACCCCCCCGCCAAAAAACTGGAGAGTTTTCCTCATGCAGTGGGATGGTATAACTACACAAATATATTGACACAAGATGAAATTTCACTAGTGCTTCTTAAGAGAATATAAATGATTTGTGGTCACATCTATAATTTAATAAAATAGAACAGGCCCAAATGATTTAAAATGACTGTGGAATAGATCTATTCTCTAGTAAGTTTTTAATATTAACTTACTAAGTCTTGATTAATTACTATAAATTAATTATTAATTGCTCTTAAATGAGGTTGCTTTTGAGCACGTCCAAAATGTTGCCTGAGTTACAGAAAGGATAATAAGATTTAAACTCATGTTATTAGACATCAGTTTGATTTCCCAAAATTTTATTTTCATGTTTGCATCGTTACTCCTTCAAATATTTTATAGTAAGACTAGTTCCTATAGGCTACTTGTTAACTTTACATCCTATCACTTCTTTAAGAGTACTCACACACTTAGGTTGTCACTAGATTGGACCCAGCCCATGTAAAACTTCATTCAACATTCCCCTCTGACTTTGGAGGTGTGTAGTATGCAAGACTACTTCTATTTGTGAACATATGGCACTTTTAATAACTTAAAATCTCTTCCTCTTTCATTTTTTTTCCTCTGAGTTATATCACACCTATTCAGTCATTATCATTCAAGAAAAATATTGCACAAAATCATGCACATGCACACACAGACAGACTTTCTCTGCTCCTTTTGGGTCAGGATTTGGCAAAACTTCAAGGGGAATATGGAGGAGAGGGAATGTAGGGGAGCATTCTGGTAAAAAATATCAGTTTTGGGTTGTTAATTGTTTTTTCTTTCTTCCGCCCCCCCCCCCCCAACACAATGGTCCATATCTGAAATTTTTAATGTGAGTTTTAATTACCTAGGGCAGAATTTTTGGCAGAATGAATTTCAAGCAAAGGTGGACAAAGTAGGCACTAATTAATGCAACTTCTCAAATGATACTTTTATTTATTCTGTCATCACTATACCTGAATACATAAAGTTTACATTCATATACGTATGGTGGCCAAAATGGTGTTCAGCAGTAACTATATAAAAATTTGGAAGAACAACCATGAAAATTTTCTGGGCTTCTTCAATCTCCTTCTCTTTAATGGCCTACTAGGTCATTTCAGCTATTCTCTGAATACGTTATACGTGCATATAACACTTTTACAACATTTATGTATTATTTATTCTTCATGAAATATTTGCATTTTACTAGTCAGCAGCATCTGGAATCAATGTCCAATGATTCATGTTATGTACTCTATTTTTAAGTGATTTTTTTTTATCATCTCAAGCAATAACCTCAGGAGGCCTTGGCCAGAAAAGATTTGCTCAGTTCTCCTCCCTGCTGTGTACAGGGAAACTTCAAGGATGTTTTTAAACCTATCATTCCCAGAACCTCATGTCAGACTAATGGGTTGTCAGGAGTCTCCTGCAGGCAGTACTGCAATGACAGTCCAATTTACCGTCTTCAGACACTGTTACCCTGAGGCTATTACTGCATCACAGTCACTGGTAAGATGGTGGAAAGACTAAATCAAAGAAAAAAAAAAATTAGAACTCTACTTTTCAGTCCTCAAGAACATGATACCTGCCTTACTTCAATTAACTAGGAATAAGAAGTGCCTGAAAGCAATACTGAGAATATTCTGGTTAAACAAATGTGACTGATCCTCAAAATTGCTTCTTTTTTCCTTCCTCAGACACTGAATCTGACCTGTACTGTATTTGGAAATCCTGACCCCGAAGTGGTTTGGTTCAAGAATGACAAGGTCTTTGAACTTAATGAGCACTATGTGTTTTCACTGGAACAAGGGAAATATGCCAGTTTAACAATCAAGGGAGTGACCTCAGAAGACTCAGGCAAATACAGCATCCATGTCAAGAACAAGTATGGTGGGGAAACAGTGGATGTCACTGTAAGTGTGTACAGACATGGTGAAAAAATGCCTGAAATTAAGCCTGGCCAGCTTGCTAAACCCAGGCCAATACCACCATCAGAAGAAGTCCTCAAACTTGAGGGCACAGCAAAATCTGCTAAGAAGTAAAGCTTGACACTACATTTAACAAACAAAATAGAATACATGAGCTGTAGTTTAGGTATTCCCCCATGTAACTAACTGGTAACGTCCAAAGGGAAACTGAGCTTTTAGGATTTTGCTTTAAGGAGGTAGCTGTGCTATGGTGCTGTACACATCTGCAACAATCTCACTTGGAATACATGTAATAGGGTGGGACTTGCAAATAGCAAAAAGCCAAATGCCTGCTAGAGGTTCCAATATGCAGTGGCAAGTTGCACAGACCTACAGTAAACCTCCATTTCCCCATGCTCAATCTTCTGCAAAAACCAGCCCAACAACCCTCTGAGAACAACTGTCCCATCCGTAAGGTACTGAGCTGCAGTTAGAAGCATATTCAGAGGTGGTTCCTGCTTTGTTCCACACAGCCCCTTTGGCTTTGAAGCCTCTGATCCTTTAAGTCTAGTGGATAGTCTCTAATTAGTAGTGATACTGTTATTTTATAGTGTGACTTTATCTTTAGTAGACTTTTACAAATGTTCACTGTTTACTCATGGAAGCATAGGTCACATGGTTGCATTCTGTTTTTCTTGCTTTGTGCTAATAAAACTTTAAAAGTCACCTTTGCTACTCACTGCTTTGAATCACACCTAAGTAGTTCTGTTTACTGTCTTTCACTGTTTAATTATTGCTTATTGCAAAATTCACAGCTGGTAGCATGCATACTATCGACTTTCAATAAAGAATGCAAATTATGGTTAATCACAGTCACCGGGAGGCACTTGCAACAATTTTACTCTTTACAATACACATCAAGGTGCAAGCTTAAACTGGTACCAAAAGACGTGTACACAATTCAGTCACTTAAGATAATTATGTCTTTGATTCTCCTTTATCCAAAATGAACAACAAAACTCTTCCATGGGTGAAGTGATGTTCTGCTAGGCAAAGATTTCAATATATGCTTAACATGATGCATTGAAATAGAACAGACTTCACTCGTATCTGTACGTGATTGAGTATTTGCAGTGGTGTCTTCTTCACACCAGGTCCCCTGTTCAATAAAAGTCCATTTATCTACCTAGATGAACCTCTGTAATTTGCTATGCCTCTTCCAGCAAAGAGTTCTTCTAACGGTAAGTAACATTGGTGACACAAACATCTTTGATGCAGCCCTCCTCAATTGTAGCTTCTCTTGGTCTCTAGGATATATGTGAGGAAAAGGGAGCACTGTGAGAGACAGGGGAAAGTGTTTTGACACAAGTAGCAGGACTGTAACTTGTGTTTGGGGTCATGGCTGAAAGCCAGTACTGAGTCTCTGACAGCGACAGAGCTTAAGAGTGGAAAATACAGAAATAATAGTTCTGGCTTTTTATTATTTTTTTTTCCTCCAGCAGATAAACTGGAAAAACAGGAAAACGAACAGTTTCAGAGTAAATTTAATCTCGGGGCTTTTTTTTCCATTTCACTCCCCTCACCTAATTGACATAGACTTTCCATTGTTTTTCTGGCAAACAAATACTTCACTTGCTTCAAAAAATGTTTTATTTTCAAGACAGATGAAAAGCAGAGGAAATAAGCTAATTTACAAGCTGTCACATACAGTAGGTTGGAGCTCTCATCTGGGAGTCAGGAGAGCATTATTCCACTTCTCCCTCCTCTCCCTCCATGGGGATCTGGACCTGTATCTCTGACCACCAAGAGCAGTGCACTAGTGCCCAGCCTTCCCTGTATTTGGAAGTGCTGCTTCTGTTGATCTTTTTTTACTTTGACTACATAAACAGACAGAAAAAGGGACTAGACCTAGGCATCTTACTGCTCACATGAGCATGCTAAATGCTAGATTTGAGAGGTTTTCTCCCTTTCTTGTACTTTACCTTGGTTTTCAGTATCGAAGGAAGGATTGAGAGTGTAGTGCTGTAGACTATTTAAGATCTTGATGGTTTGAACAGATAATGATGAAGATGAGATAGATTCATTGTAGTTTCAAATGTCTTGGGTAAAAAAAGACTGCAAGCCTCCTTTGCAGCTCATTGATACCTGTGAATAGTCATGATAAAAACCAAAAGGCCAACTCTGGAAAGGAAATAGTCTTCAATCCCACCTTCTTAAAAGATGTTTTGATTTTTAAATAAACAGCTTTTTGAAAGATGTATGTACGTAGAGCCAGTGAACAGTGGGTTTATATTTAAGTACAGTATAACCAGCCAGGAATTACTTTGGACAGTGATGAAAAATGCTTCTTTCTGGTGAAAACTTCTTGTGGCTGTGGAACCACATTCTGTGTCTGGTCATTAAATGAAAGTGTCTGAGAGGGTTAAAGGCTCAAGGATGTGATATTGCTGTGAGACAGTTTAATTAGAAAATTTCAGGACAGAAAGCAAAGCAAAGATTTATTCTCCAAATATCTATCAAAATAAGAAAATATATTTTATATGATTTTGTCATCACAAGAACTTCAGCAAATCTCTTCCTAAAATAACTCAAATTTTCTTCTTTTCTATTCTAATTTCTTATTAAAGGCCTTTAAGTTTTTCAAAATCTTACCATGGCAGGCTCACAAAATATCAGAGCAAGTCTCCGTAGCATACAAAGTGAGTATCAGCAAGAATTTAATATTATTCTTATCTCCTTCTACAGTACACAAGTTAATTTTAGCTGACACTATCAAATTATTGCATGTTATGGCAGCTTTTCAGAGGTATCCTTGGGCACAGGAGACAAGGTTACTCTCATCTCAGTTGTACTTTTAGCTGGCCTTCTTAGTTAAGCAAGCTTCACTTATTTTCTTCCAGGCAAACAGAAATAATTTATTATGACAGTTAATCCTCTGCTGAAGTACAGAAATTATCATTCACAGGAACATTGTATTCAAAAGGCTAAGGACTTCCTATAAACTCTTTCATATTTTTCAGTGCTCAGCGTACCTTTGATTCTTTTATACACATTTTAAAATCTTGTTATCAGTGCTAGGAAATGAATTGGGTCAACTCTTTTTTAAAAGGGACTGTCTTTTCAGAACGAACATACATCTGGTTGCCTGGAGGGGCAATACAATTGCATGGATATTAGAGGGACAAATAGGATGCTCTGGTACTCAAGTCAGATGGAATACATGATGAGGAATATTAGCATTTGCACACACCCTTCACAGACTTGGTGTCAGCATTAGTTTAATTGATAAACATTTTGAAAATGGAAGAGAAGAAAGTAAGATTTGCTGGGGAGGGTCTGATGGTAAATGAGCCTACCCACTCTGAGGTCAAGGGAGTTTGACTCATTTATACTGGATGTGAACCTAGACTGTTATTTTTGCAAATCCAGGGGCCCATTACAGTGTATTAGCTATTTCTGTTACCTTTAAGAAGAAATGCTTCTATTAGCATAATTTTCTGTCACACTGGTAAGTTTTGTGCTGTCTGAGTCATGTTGCGCGTTTCTAGGCAGTGCTAGTGTGAAATGGAGTGTCGTCGACTTGTCATGGGAGGCAGATAAGATGTCAGCCAGTTGTGATGATAGGCCAAAGTCATGGCTGTATCTGTCATACTGCATTCTGCTACGAGGCTGGCAAGGCTGACTTTTCTCCAAGAACCTGCTTCCTTTGAATCAGCTTTGATATGTTACTGTTTGTTTTCTTGAAAACAAGTTCTCTGAGAATTCCTCCTAAGGCCAATTTACAGGTGCTTTTTATGAGGAAAAGATTATTTTTTTTAATGACAGTATTTTCCTCTAGTGTGAATCTTTCCCCACCCCATAAGGTTCACTTGCATCCCACAGCTCAAAAACTTGTGCACACTTCATTAATCTGCTCTTGTATGGAGACAGAGGTTCAGCGATAATAGCACCCTAAGTGATGTTAATGCACAGACGGCTTTTAAAGGAAACTTTTTAAATACAATAAAGCACTTTATTTTATGGTTTGTAGAACTAAGAATAAGACCTCTAGATGGCACCAGAAGAACAAGATAGAAATGAGCAGATCCTAAAAAAAATTTTGCCAGCTATAGCATATCCATCATTTTGATGCAAACACATCACTTAGGGAATGGGAGATTATTAAAAGCATTATACTTATGCCAGTAACAAGGGCAGGTCCAGCAAATGACTGTTTCCCGGAAATAGCAGGTGATTTTGCAAGCAATAATGCTGCCTCTTAATCTTTGCGTGACACACATTAAGAGGTTAAGCATGCCTTGTAAAATATTGCAAGACTCATGTTACATCAAGTTTCTCCTTAGGATATGAAAACCCCAGCCTATCGACTATATTTACGAAGGGAGATTTGAATTCGAGCTCTAAAGGTAAACCTCTCAGACTTAGCAGCTTCCATAGATTTTCAAAACACTGTTTCTAATACTGCAAGGCCCATGCCCTACAATTTTTCTTCAGTCTTTACAGAGGGATGATTCCATTTGAAATTAACAGGAGGTCTGGGAGCAAAGAGTGCAGGGTCTGCTCTCAGCACTGCCACCGCAAGATTCACTGATGTCGAGACCTGTAAGAAACTACCAGTAGCCTTCTTATATTAATATTTAATTCCTCATTGGAATGTGCAGTAACTCAGTACCATCTTTGTCTTTGGGTATTAGCTCAAGTTTTATCAGATTGTTATATTTTAAAAATAGCACAATTGACCTCATATAATTTCCTTTATAAACATTTGAACTTTGTGTTGGTGCATTGAAGGACTGTTAACTTGTAATAAACTTGTCTCATTTTTTAAGTTAATGTAGCTTTATTGTCTGTTATTATTGCTCTGGCGTTACATTAATATTGTACAGCTGAGAGTCTGATAGGAAAAAGAGACCTAGACACCCTACTGCAGTTAGAAGTAATATGGTTAATAGCTGAAGTTAAAGACGTTCCCATAGTATCCTAAACTATCCAGTAGGGATGTCCCATGCGGATTTCACCTGGCACCAGTGTCCTCCAGGAGGGAATTTGCCCTCCACACTGCCAAGGGCTTCTGTGGGAAGCCATTATCCATCCGATGACATTGGTGCATGCAGCATGTAGAAGAGATGCAGATGGAAAGAGCCACGACTTCTTTTAAAGACAAAGCCAGTGTAGCTCTTTACCATCTTAAATCATGGTAAAAATGATTATCAAAATTTTAGTCTGCTAACTTAGTGACCTCCACTGGACCATTTTGAATGAAGTGCGCTAAAAGCAAATCCAACAATTGTAAATCAACCCCAAGGCCAGCCCTTCTGATTGCAAGACAGGATGTGAAAAAGAACCCCTCATAGTCGTGTACCACTTTTGCTGTCTGGGAAAAAAATGCCTTCCATGTATGAAAATGGCAATCAACCTCCTGCATGGAGCTTAATGGGAGGTAAAACACAAGATGACTCCCTGGCTGGGAGTTACGAGGCCACATGCAGATGTCTCCATCTGAGCTAATCACTGAAACTCCCTTCTTAGAAAATGGAGAGAAACAAGTACTAGTAGGGCACAAGTCATGTCATTCTAAAGCAGGTGTCTCAAATCAGTGAGATGAATCATGTCTATTCTTTCCACCAACTGTAAAGGGAGCTCAGTATAACCAGGTTGGATGGGACACATCTACATGGCTGAGGCTTGAAATTAGGCACGGTAAGTTCTGCACCATGTTTCTCTAGCTCTTTAGTTGAAAAATCTGTTTACAGAGATGATTCTTAATAGCTGGAATTTTTGCTACGTTTTTACAGGCTGGCTTCCTCTCCTGAACTCTTGTATTTTGAAGTCTTTGGTGCCTTCTGTGATGTCCATGTTATTTTGAAATCTCTGTGCAAGCATTTGCTGACTTCCACCATCCAGTTGGTCCCAACTCATAGCTGACTTTTGTGATTTGGCCTTTACCAAGAGATTGTGTTAGGCCTTCTATTCTTTTAAATATTGTCATGGTTTAGTGCCAGCGAGCAACTAAACACCATGCAGCCGCCCGCCCCTTCCCC
>JANZLQ010000017.1:7263712-7275881 GCA_026212715.1 Elanus axillaris | reverse complement strand
TGGCAGGACTTGTGACCCCGTGGGGGACCCACGCTGGAGCAGTGTGCTCCTGAAGGACTGCACGCTGTGGAAGGGACACACACTGGAGCAGTTCATGAAGAACTGCAGCCCGTGGGAAGGACCCAATGTTGGAGAAGTTCATGGAGGACTGTCTCCCATGGGAGGGACCCCATGGTGGAGTGGGGGAAGAGTGAGGAGTCCTCCACCTGGAGAGAATGAAGCGGCAGAGACAACGTGTGATGAACTGACCATAACCTCCATTCCCCATCCCCCTCTGCCACTGCAGGGGGTAGGTACAGAATTCAGGAGTGAAGCTGCGCCTGGGAAAAAGGGAGGGGTGTAGGAAAGGTGGTTTGAGATTTGGTTTTATTTCTTATTACCCAACTCTGGTTGATTGGCAATAAATTAAGTTAATTTCCCTAAGTCGAGTCTGTTTTGCCCGTGACAGTAATTGGTTGAGTGATCTCTCCCTGTCCTTATCTCGACCCAAGAACCTTCTGTTGTATTTTCTCTCCCCTGTCCAGCTGAGGGGAGGGGTAATAGAGCAGCTTTGGTGGGCACCAGCAAGGTCAACCCACCACATAACCATTTTAAAATATTAGCTGAAGTTTTCACAATCATTATGACCAATTATTTAGAAGAGTAGTGATAAATCACTCATCTGATGATTCCTCACTGCTAACGACTTCTTTTCTTTGGTTGATTATTCTGTTGGAGATTATTGCACAACCTTTAAGTTTCTGAAGATGTGTTTTTTGTGGGTGAGCCAACACTTTGTATAAGGGCTCTGCATGTTACAACTTTGCTGTTTGCTAGGGCAGGCTGCTGATCTCTGCTTTCACTTTTCTGAACATTACCAGAACATCTAACTTCTATTCTGCTTTAGGGTCATGCTAAGTTACCAATTTAAAACAGTTGCTGTGATGTTAACAGTTTTAATTTGTTCCACTTGATATGCTAGTAGGCCTATTGTCTGTTCAAAGTAGATTTTGTAGTTCTGAAAGAGACGGTTTCTGTATTTTCTCAGTGCAATGCAATTTTTACCCATATTGTAGCTTCAGACATCTCCTTGAGAGCAAGTCTATTTGAAGTTGCTTGAATTCTGTTACCAATCACAGCCTTTTCAAACTGGGCTGCTTTTCAGCTTTAATGTTTTAAGGTTCTCCTGTATTAGCAGGCTGACTCAGGTGTAACATTTTCTCTGAATGTGTCAGCTTGACCACAGACCTCCTAGATAACACTTTAAAAGCACCTGATGAGCTCTGAGACCATCTGATACTTATGAGAATTTATTTGTCCTTTCTGAAATGATTGCATGTAAATTAAATCATAAATCTAGCCCTAACTCACCTTTCTAAGGCCAGGATTCAGTGGGGACGTGAGGACCACAATCTGGAACTGTCATTCAGTAGTCATTTAAGGGGGTAATATTTCAACAGTTCCTAAATATGTCACTTTACTGGACCACTATGCAGAATTCTACATGCATTTTTTCTTGGGAAAAGAAGAATTTATTGTCGATTTCAGCAGTACAGAGTGGGTTATGAAAGGGTAAAAAGAAGTTTGTATGCAGTTATATTGGAATTAATAGTAAAAGAGAGGGTGAGGGAGGAAATTTCCATGGGACTACATTCTCCCATGGAAAAATATACAGATGTAACAAGTACTGCTTTAGATTTTAGGAAAAGCATTTAATGTATTACTGGAGGGTCTTACTTACATCTTTGATGTCAGCAAGATAGCAAGTGCTTGACATTCGTGGATCTCTTCTATATCAAAGCCATAAACAATTCTCTGTTATGTGTAATTATCTCACCATTAATCATCTCGTGATCTGGGTTCTTTTTGGAACTTAGTGTAACTTGCAATTTAAATATCTTTGTTTTGCAATGAAATTGTGTTAGTCTTGCATTGTAAGGATATATCAGAGTGACTTTTTTTTTTTTAATTTCCAAGTAAATAGCTACGCTTTTTTCTCAGCAATTGATGAGCTGTTTTTTTTCGCTTCGTTTTCCATCTACACACAAGGCTTATCCTCACTCAAGTTCCTCTTTCAACATTTGAATTTTTTTTGTATTTTAGAAACAAATGTTTGAAGTTGGATCTGCCTTTTACTGAAGAGCTGTCAGGAAGAAAGACAACAAAGGAGGAGAGGCAAGAAAGACTGACAGGAGAACCAGGATGTGTGTACAGTGTCTTCAACTCCTCTTAGCATGAGCAGTCTTTGTAGTTGGGGGAAACCTCTGCTCCTGGCTTCCCCTTCCCTCCCCTCAACACCAGCTTTTTCCTGTTTGGAAAAGCACTTAATGAAGAATGCAGGGGGGTCACACAGAGGAAGGGGAAGGCTGGAGCCTCTGACAGGAGATGGCCAGGGTGATTGGCAGGAGTGTCGTTCCTTGCAGTCTCAGCATGGTGGTATGCTCAGGCTGCAAAATACTACCAGAGCAAAACAATACTTGCTTCTTAGTCTAGGCTTTCGGTCCAATAGATGGAAGATTTCTGGGTCCTCTCTGTCATGTGATGTCTATATGCTGGAACATTTGCCTGGCTACAAAGTGTGTAAAACAGGATTCAATTGCAAGTTTCCTGCAAACTGTACAAGGTATGTTTTATCATCTTTGATGTGGAGATGGGCAAATAGGACACAGAAAATTAAGTGATTTACCTGTGGGAACAAGCACAGCCAAAGCTAGTAACAGCTGAATTAAGGCACTCCCACTGCCCAGTTTTACCTCTATTATTTCTTTTATATTTTGTCATGTTGCTGCATACAGAGACTTAAAAATTAATTTTGCTTGTGATATAACTTAGAATACTAACCCAGACCTTTACTACGTTAATGTAATTGCAAAATCTTCACAAATATTTTAGGGTAGCTCAGGAGCATCTAGATCATTATGAATTAGCTTATACTTAGACATTCTGAAAACAGTCTAGACCCAGATCCAGAGCTAACGCAGACCCATACACTTCCATTGAAATCACACTTCTTGAGCAAGTTCAGCACTGCAATATTTCCCTAAGTAGTAATATATACTAGGTAGAGTATTTCAGAAATTACAATATGGATATTATGGACAAAACCGCCATGCAAAGAATCATTATTGTTAATCCTTAATAACAAATTATATGCACAAGGGTCCAACTGTACACCATAAAGAATTTTTTATTTCAAAAGTCTTTTTGAATGTGCAGTGTTTTCATCCCATATGTAACATTATAAAAGTTTCCAGTTAAATACAATTATAGGTAAGGAAAATTTCATTTTTATACAAAGTCTAAAGTTATAGTACTAAAAAGACACATATTGAAGAAGGGTATTATTTTTGTTGCTTGTAAATACAAAGGTATGTAAAGAAACCTTTTCCCCACAGGGCTGATGACCTTTGAATGTATTGTTAAGGGGAAGTGAATTCCTACATAGAAGATCAGCATTCGGGCTAAGGTCCTGAGGATGTATTTGGATCCTGGTAAGTCTATGCTGATAAAATTCTGTCTATCACATTGTTACCAAAAATAATGATGCTCCATTTTGATTTCTAAGTTAAATCATAGTGAGCCAGAAATGCATGCAACTGGTACGGTTTACTAAGTCATGCTATGAAAGATTAGAATTGTTCTGCATAACCTTCAGGAGACTTGAGGTGGTCCATGAAGCTTTTATCAAGCTTTTTCTCTTGAATTTGTCATGTCATTAACTGATAAAATAGATATACCAACAGACTTCTAGCTGTGCTAGAACGTCCCAAATCTAGCAGGATCTGAGGGAGATCTGTTGTATACTTATTTACTAGATAGAAAAGTTTTCAGCATGTTCAGCTTTCTCATTTAAATCAACTTATAACAAAGAAGAATTCTTCCATAATGAGTGTTTTATGCTTTCAACACATGGTGGCTATACTAACACCAGGGACAGTGAGGACAGTGAGTGTCATTCATAAAATCTCAGACATTGGAAAGAGTAGATTTTTATTCTTACATTCAGCAGAACTTAATAAATTGTTTCTAGAAAGGCTATTTTCCATTAATATACAGTTTACATACACTACAGCTGTTTCAAGCCACTGAAACTATTCATGATACATATATTCATCACTGTGTGGTAATCAGTGTGGCTTTATTGGGTCAGCATGCCAATTTGCGACATATATTTGTTTGCTTTTAAGAGAGATTGGAATGGAGATTTTATAGTCAGAGATACTAATTATAATTTATTGGAGTTTGCATCAGCTGTTGACATTTTAAATCCATAGTTCAAATTTATTAATTGAGCTCAGCAGCAGAGCATCATATTCGGCTTACTGTTGGCTCCTATAATTTATTGAAAAATGGTGTTGCTTCATCTTATGTATCAGTATCAGTTTGCAGAGAGCTTTTCTGCTGCAGAGATATCTATATTAAATTAGTACCACAGATTAAAGGAGAAGGAAAAGTTTAAAATGCCATTAAAATGGAGCAGTAAATTTTTCACTTTAAAAAAGAGAGGAGGAGGATATCTCATTTCTCATCAAAGGTAGGCAACTAATTAGTCTCACTCCAATTAATACTTGGGTTATAGAGAAGATGATTGATTCTGTCTAGATTTTTATCCTTTGAGCATATGGCAACAAAGAACATGGAAAGTTGTCATCTTTCATGTTTGTGTTGGTACCTTAAAGTGTGAATGTACGTGTTATGCACAGGCAGTGGTGGATTATTTTGGCTGCAGAGATAAGTCTATGCTATTTAATGACTTTTATTTCCACTGTTTACAGCTGATAAAGAACCGATCTTGGCCATGCAGAAAGCATGCTGACCACCTATACAGCCTACAGATGGCTTTTGAAAGTGTATCCAGACTGGCAATTCCAGTGCAGAGCAAAGAACATAACAATAATGGTGACACATAAAATTTAGGCTCATGGTAAGATGCAGAGTCTGGGCCCAAGATCCCCTTCCAAAAAAAACAACTAGCCAATTCCTACAGCCAGTCCCACAGAGCTGCCCACTCCCCCAGCTCCCGCTTGTTCCCCTTCTTTTCAGTCTGCTCTTTGAATCCCCGCTCTCATGCACAAGCAGACCCTGACACAGACTCAGCCAGGGAAGTCTTTGGAGCTCCAACCTGCTTTCTCAAACAGGAACAGCTTCACTGTGCTCTGCAGAAATCGCTCGCCCACAAGCTAACATAATATAAGTTTACCTGGAATTGTAGGAAAGCAGACCTAGGGGCGAACAGGTTGAACAAAGCTGCTTGCTGAAGATGGTATGTGGTATGATGGAGGAGAAAGGTAATGGGTTAAGCTCAGGAGCCCAGGAACATGGGCTTTTGACAAATCTCTTGGACTGCTCATGCCTATAGCTGGGCCTGACAATGGTAGGAGGGGTGCCAGAGAAACAGTTGTGCAGAGAAGTTGTAGCTTATGCTCTTTCTAACACAGAACAATTACTAATCTCTCCATTTTGTGGAAAATTTTACTTCCCCTTCCATCCCATGGCCCCTCATTTGAGATGGCAATTTAGAAAAAGTGTTTGCTAAGCTGAATGTTAATTTACCTTAGAAAAAGTGAAATATGATTAGCTTGAACAGGTGCATATTTTAAGCTCTGTCTTTACCATGGCCTAGAATTTCTCCTGGCTGCAGAGAAGCTTTTGCGAGGAATAGAGAGCAGTTCTTTGGCAAGAATGATGCACAACCAAGTTCCCTAAGTAAATGAATGCTCAACTTAGCACACTGCCCCCTCTCACTTTCAGTTGCTTTCTATGAGCTCCCTTGCCTTTCTTTGCGTTTCTGCACTGTCATTTAGGACATTTATCTTTTTATTTTTTCTTAAACAAAAAAGAGGAGGTGGGAATGTTTTCCAAGGAACTGCATAGAAAACAAGTGCAAATTCATATACACAGACGTCCTAGAAGGTGAGGACACGCAGGCAAATGCAAGTTTCTCAGTGTCACTGAACACTGGCCCATTGCAGACTGCTACAAGCACTGGGCCACCTGCCTCCGTGGCTTTCTGCATTTCTGCTGTTCAGAAGTGTTTCCTGGCACAGGCTACAGCAGCACATACTGCAGCTCTTTGCTGACTGCTACCGTGCTGACCTGCTACGAAGGGAGAGGATTGTTGAAATGTAGACTTACCACACTGCTTTCCTATTCTACATATTTTCCTCTTCCACAAATACATGGCATGCAGAGGTAGTATAAATGTAGGCAGTTACTTAAACATAGCTGCTCTTTGAGCCATTAAAAGTGCTGTTAGGCAACATTTCTGAGTAGTCACCCCCTGCATGGTGCCATCTTTCCAAACTCTAACCTGTCTCTTTCTCTGTAGCATGAATTATGCCCATGATGCTTAAGAGTGCACAGAAAATGAGGCAAAAGAAATTAACTCATTCTGAAAAATAATAAACAGCATAATTTGAACAGTATGTAATTGAACAATGTTACTTCTGTAAATATTTTCTCGCCTTAGCTTGTAAATTAAATCGATTCCTGATAAAGAAATACATGGAAATCCAATATCATTACTTTATTTGTTCATATACCTTGGTAGAGAATTATTTTTCTGTAACAAAGCATATTTTCTGCACTGTTGAACTACATCCATCTTAACGGTATCTGCCTCTTTTGGATTTATACTTTTACTTGCCTGCTTGGGAAAGGGAGTTTCTTGAATTATGAAAACAAGAAAATCTCATCTCCACAAACCACTCTCTAAGATTTTTATGACATGATGTAAATGTTAACAGAAGAGTTATTAATTTTCCAACATAATCATCAGTAACTATTCAGGTTTTTGCTTCCTCAGTAGTTTATGAACTGGCAGTAAATCTTACAGTGCTATGGTGATTCACCTGAATCTGGGAGGAGAGTATTTTAGTGAACTGGGTATGAAACCACTGTCCTTTCTTTTTTTCCAGTATTTCTGAACTACTTCTGCTTTTGCAAACTGCATCTTGAATGGCACCAACTGTGAGCAGTTTGTTGCTCTGTGATGAGGCACTTTGCTTTCTTGGGCTGAAAGGGAACATCAGGGTCCAGGTCCTCAGCTGATGTGAATATATGAATAGTGCTGAAGTAAATACACTGCCATTTAGGCTGCCTCCTGATGTTCCCTTTCATTCCCTTAGAGTGAAGTGTGTCATCACACTCACACAAACCTAGCATGGCTGATGTTATTCAAGATGCTATTTGCAAAGCAGAAGGGCTTTGCTCGCTATAAGGTAACGGGGCAGTGTTTCTCTATCCAATGCATACTCTCCACCACTGAAAAGCTGTTCAGAGGCTATTGGCTCAAGCAAATCACCACAATATATTTACTTTCAAAGCAGAAAGCAATAAGCAGTTACTCAAGAATACATCAATAAATTGAAGACAATGGAATTATTTTCGTTTACTCTCACTGAAGGTATGCCTTAGTTTTTAAGAGTATATTTTTAATATCTGACCCAGGCTTAGTTTTTCATACATTGGTTTCTACTGCAAATAATGTATTTTCCTGGTGCCTACCAAATAAGTTCAGGCATCATCTCATGTACCATTCCTAACACTGTGCAATAGTTGCATTATGTTGAATCTAGAGACTGTGGAGCAGAGACAGCATTGCATAACAATGGAGGCAAAAAAAGGAGGGGTCATTAAATAATATGCAGCAGAAAGATACTGAAAGAAGCTCAAAAGGAGCTCTTCAAGAGGAATGGTGAAAGATGAGGAAAGAAGGGACAGAAGAAAGATGTTTACACTTATTTGACACTAACTGTAATAAGGCAAACACTGCTTTTTTCTTTTTTTTTCCTTTTATGGTCAGTTGTACCAACACCTCTAACGTTTTAACTGAGCAAATCAATGTAGTATAAGAAAACTTTTGTAGATCTTCTATATGTATTCCATTTAATTATTAGTGATACTTTTGATTAAAGAGTAGTCATACTACAAATATTATTTTATTGTGATGTGCTAATGATAAACTCTTTGCATTGCTTTTAAAGACATCAAAATGGCTTGCACATTAATAAAACGATTATTTCTTTACTGTGATTATAGTGGGTACTTCAGGTGACTATCTCAAGTGTAGACACCTGAGCTGCAGGCTTCGGATTAATCGAGTTGATCATCACGTTTCCTCTGGGAAAAAACTGGATGAAGGTGATTTATGTCCTGGACAGTAGTATAGATATCAGTGTCTGAGGCTAGACAAGAGGAATGCCATGTGAGGTCCCCTACTACCCCGAGAATTGGGGATATCTTGAATAATATCTCCCAACTCCTATAGGTCTTCTGAGTATGAATTTGTTACGTATACATAAGATGTGCATGTGTATCAAAAATCATTGAAGAAACCTTTATGTAAGTTTGGTCTCAGCACCGGCATAGGCTGCCCAGAGAGGCTGTGGAATCTCCTGCCTTGGAGATATGCAAAAGCCATCTGGACATGGTACTGGGCAACCAGCTCTAGGTGACCCTGCTTGCACATGAGGTGCACTGATTTTCCTAAATTCAGAAATATTTTTGTTCCTATGTATCTGTGTATCTGTATATACTAACGTATACTGCATGTTCTTGCCCCTGCAGCTTATCCTTCACAGAATCAGGCAGGTTTGCTTAAAAGTCCGAAGCCCCAAATTTCTGAAATATACAAATCTGCTGTGATTGAGTCTCCCTATGGAAGACTGTTGTGATTCCTGTGGTCCAAGTGGGTTCCATAACTTTCCCTTTCTTTGGTCTCATTGTTATGCTCTGTGGGCTCTGATTTGATCTTCACAGCACTTGATTTTGTAATCCAGCTACCCTTCCACCTGGTACCAATGCTCACTTTGGCTGCTGTGTGGGTATCTGTCATCAAACAAATCTTTTCATGGTCAATCTGTAGTACAACCACAAAGCAGAAGGACTGCCAAAATGTTTATAGGACAACCACTCTTTAATTTTAATGGCACAAATGCTGTGTATGTGTAGACACAAGAAATAAACCACCTACACATATTGCTTATTATACCAAACACCTAGAAATAATCTCTGGCATATGGTCTGAGCCTTCCAGTGTGCCTTCTCTTTCAGTCATAAACTCACAGAGTGCCACTCCTTTCTCTTTGTCCACTTATGTTTGTTTATTTATAGCTGATTGAATAATAGAAATAAATTCTGTCTGCCACAAGAGCACACTGTTATAGTTTCTTTCCCAGTTCCATGGCTTTAAAGTCTGTGCTCATATTTTGTTTCTATGGGATGTCTAAGTTGCGGGATTAAGTAGCGATAAAACAAACTGCTTGAAAGCAGTCTGGCAGCATAACACAGAACTAAATGAAGGCTAATTTACTCAAATGAGAAATGTTAGTACACAGATGCAATATGTGTTGTGGATGATATCCGAGCTTAATTTTACCACCGCTCATCTGCTTTTAATCTTTTGATCAAGTTTAGACAAGAAGAGTAGAATTTGCTTCACTTATCTTGTATATGCAGGTTTTACACAGGTAAGCATGTTCAAAAATGTACAAGTCCTCACAGTCTGCTCAGCCTAAACAGAGGATGATATGATGCCCAGAACATGTACATGCTGTTTGCCCCTTGCAGGGACTGTCTGTTTAAACAAATTATTTCCTTACATTAACACAACCCCCCGCATCAAATGAACAGGTAAACCAAGTCACTATACCTCATAGAAGCAGGTAGAACTACATATTATTATCATAATGCTTTTAAATATATGATGATATTTCATGGTTCATTTTGTCTGCTATTTTTGTAGTAGAACATACTGTTTTTTATAGGAGCCTTTTGGCTAAAGAGTATATGTCTGTCTTTTTAGCTTTTCTAAGAATGTTGGACAGGTCTGATTATCAAATATTTATTCTCATTTGAGCCTGTAGTACTTTTAGTTTATAGTCATTATTTCAGTTATATATTACACTCCTCATGCACTTTCCTGCTTTTGTGTTTTTGCCTTGTGACAAAGCCCTGTGAAATACTTTCTTTGACATTAATTACAGAAAGGGCTGAGTAAGTTTGGATGTTTATGATAAAATATTCACAAGACAATGGGAACTTGGCCTTAAGTGCTGAAGTTTTTACTCCACATCTTAAGATGACCAGATGTTCTCATTCCTAATGGAGTGTTCATTATTTGTTACTGCTACATTCTTGAGCTGACTAGCTGTTTTATTGAATGTGTTTCTGAATCAGCAGCTGTCAATAAACCTTGAAAGAGGTGTTTCTGTGCAAGGACTCTTAACATTTTTGAAGTCAATAAAGCTTGGGACCTTGGAGACCTCTCTGGTTTTGCAATAATATTTCTGTCCCTTAGAAACACCATGTAAAATTGAGGACTAGATTATTACTCTTCATCTGGAAGCCAGTGAAACAGAAGCAAAGAACAATAACAACAGTGACTTCCCCTTTAAATGCACTGCAAAATAAAGAAGGCTAAATTTCCATTCACATAGACAGTACTTTAATAAATAATCTCTTCAGAAAGTTCTTGAGCATTACTGATGCCTCAATGAGCACTAATTTTTGCACTCAAACTAAAGGTCAGCTTTAATCCTAGACCCACAGGCAATCTCCAGTAAGAACTTCTGAGCTTAACCTGTGCTTAAAGCTCTAGAAGTTGATGGGAAGGTGGTGGGCAAAGGCAAAGATTTGCCTCCAAGTCATCCAGCCCCAGTCTGTAAACTCTAAGCACTACAGTGCTAAGTGACAAGCAGCAGATTTCTTGTTCCTGGTTTTCTGCCTTTCATAGCCCATAATTATCTGCTTAGCTGAAAGTAGAAGTCTGATCCTTAGAACTGTATTGTGGGAAGAAAAAGAGCCAATGTTTATAGATTAAGTATGTGCATAAATTAAGGTATAACTTGGGGAGGGTTGTTGAACCCTCCACCACTGTATCTGCTTTTCAGGGGAAGCTAGACATCTCCCATCCAAGGCCTTTCTTGAGTATTATTTGTGCTAACATGCACTCCAGTGACAAAAGGCAACATCAGCTGGAATTTTGGTATGCCATTTATAACCAATTTTCTATATTGCAAAACAAAAAATAACCCAGTGTCTCCTAAAAGTGTTAATGATACTATCCCCAACAAACTGTTTCCAGTGAAAACACAAAGTCAAACCACTGCTCAAGTGTGCTCTTACTACAGCTCTGGGAGATGTGAGGTTTCAAGAATCTGGCTGAGCGTCAGAAGACCACCTGGTCTGTGGTCGGTTGGCTTCTGCTGTCACCCAAGGCCCCAAGCAGCCACTCCTGCCCTCCCTCACCTCAACGAGACAGGGGGGAAATGGGAAAAACAAGAGTGAGAAAACTCACAGGTTGAGATAACGACTGGGAGATCATTTACCAATTACTGTTGTGGGAAAAAGCAGACTCACCTTGGTGATACTAACTTCATTTATTGCCAATTAATATAAATATTTAATTACTAATTTGGATATTGGGAAGTAACAACAAAACCAAGAAATGACCATAAGAACAGTTAGGGAAAACACACCCCTCCACCTTCCCCAGGATCAACAGACATCTCTCCTCACCCTTTTTACAACAGCAGGTACACTCTGCCCCCTCTGTGATGGAACTGGGTGGTGCAGGGGGGTTGAGCTCTCGACATTTTGGGTTTTTTCTGCCGCTCCATCCTTCTCACGCTTTTCCTCTGCTCCTGCGCAGGTCCTCCATGGTTGCAGACCCTTACGAATACCTGCTCTGGTGCCTGGAGCACCTCCTCCCCTCCTCCTCCTCCTCTTGTACTCAGCTCACAGGGTTGCTTGTCTCACTTTTTTCCCTCACTCCTCACTGCTGTGCAGCATTTTTTGCCCTTTCTTAAATACATTTTCCCCGGAGGGGGCACGGCCTTGCCTGTGGGGCTGAGCCGTGCCCTGGAGTGGGTGGGTTGGAGCCGGCTGGAACCGGCTGTGCCGGGCACGGGGCAGCCCCGGCTGCTCCACACAGGGGCTGCCCTGCAGCCCTCCGCTAACAAAACCTGGGCAGGCCTGATTAAATAGAAATCTTTAAAACTTGTCTCCCACTGATTGTGTCCTTTCTTGCAGATGCCTTCTTCTAGACTTCTTTCCAGTCTAGTTTTTATCAGTGGCTTTCTTCAAAAAAGTCCCAAACAGTAACCTCTGTATTTTTGTCCTGGTTTCAGCTGGGATAGAGTTAATTGTCTTCCTAGTAGCTGGTACAGTGCTGTGTTTTGAGTTCAGT
>JANZLQ010000017.1:7247762-7263612 GCA_026212715.1 Elanus axillaris | reverse complement strand
TCTGTTCTATTAAACTGTTCTTATCTCAACCCATGAGTTTTACTTCTTTTCCTGATTTTCTCCCCCATCCCGCTGGGTGGGTGGGAGTCAGTGAGAGGCTGCGTGGTGTTGAGTTGATGGCTGGGGTTAAACCACGACAATCTTTAAGAAAATATTCTTCCCATCACCTCAGAGTTTTGGATGTTGCACCCTGCTGCTGGCAGGCCCCTGCTCCTATCAGTATTCTGTCTGCATGAATGTGTCAGCTTCTGCAAAAAAATAGATCATATATAAATTCAGGTAAGCTATGTATTATTATTCTCATTGGCTAGAAAGAGAAGCTGAAAGAATGAAATATTAGAGTCTGATCGACTAAAGACTACTAAGACAGTACAACATGTTTATGGAATCACAGAAGCACAGAACAGTTGGCATTGGAAGGGAACTCTGGAGATCATGCACTCCAAGCCCTTTCCCAACTTGGGGATCAGTTGATCCTTTCCTCCTTGTCAGCTTCTCCCAGTCACTTTGTGTGCGCAACCTGTCAGGCCCCATGGACTTATGTTTCTCCAGTTTGTTTGTCCAGGTGGATGTTGCTTTCCTAACCCCACCTCTGCACAGTCAGACAGCAGCTCTATATTCCATGCAGACCTCCTGCTGCCTTTGCTTGATTTCCTGTTTGTTGGGATGGAGCATTCTTGAGTTTGAAGAGGGTGGTCCTTGAATATCAACTGTTTGGATTGGATACATCTTGGGAATAAACTTTTTTAAAACCATATCTTCAGCTGGTGGCAGATAATAAAACCGTCAGTAGTGACACAAAAAAGGTAGGAAAGTTTAATATATTTTGAATGTTTTGTATTAAAATGAGTTAAAAAGAATGATCTTGTAGTCACTAGAATAGGAATTAAGTTTGTGACAACAACAATGGGGATAGATATTGTATGTGAGAATATTAAAGGAACTATTTGAGGAGATTTCTTTAGCTAATTAATTAAAATATTGATTTAATTAATATTGGAACTTTGAAAGAAATGGATGGCTGTGACTATGATTTTTAGAGCTACAGAAATTAAATTGGACTACTTTCTGAACATTGATCCTCAGAAAAGGATCTAAAAAACTTAGTGAAAAATTTTAGTGTCAAAAAATGTAATTATGACCACATAGTAAAAACAACTTTTGGATGTGTTATGTATATTTATATTGACAATTGTCTGGTATCCAATATCATACTAATAAAAAGTTTGACCTATAGAAATAACAGAATAAATTAAAGGCTTGTCTACTGCAAATCTCTAAATTTACCCTTTATTTGTTGCAAATAAAAGAAGTCTTTCCTTGGACTAACATTTTAATATTTATTTATATAGCAATTTTCTTTATGATGAAACAAATTGTCATGGAAATCCAGCCATGACATAACTATTGATGGAAGCACAAGCAGAGGACTGCATATTCTCATACAGGGATATAAATTGGCTAGGTAAGTGGTCAGATGCCAACAAAATGCACTTTAATGCAGAAAAGTAAGTTAGTTTAGGTAAGAAATGCAGACAATCTACAGGGGAAGAATGTAAATCTTGGAAAACAGGGCTTCAAGATAGTAGGAGTAGCCAGCTTTCCATGTTCTCTGCAGTGTAATGCTAGGAGCATGAAGAGCTAATGTGATTCTTGTATAGGTAAAAAGTAGAAATAAGGTCATGAGCTTGCCTCTGGCTGCACCACTGTTAAGGCTGAAATTATAATCAGCTGCATCTGCTTCTGTAGTTCAAGGGGATGTATGGAGACAGCATGAAGGAAGACACTTAAAATGCTCTATGAATTGCAAAACAGTGCAAAACTTAAGGTGCTCAACGTATTGAGCTTATTGAAAAGCAGGCTGAAATATTGTTTCACACATAAGTGGATCTGATGGGTGGAAACATTCTAATGTTCCTAAAATAAGTCAAAACAGAATTCAGTGACTGGAAGTTAATGTTAGACAAAATCAGCCTTAAGGTTAGATGAATTTTTCTTGCAGTGCAGGTAATTAAATGATGGGGAGGTCATGGGCTCATCATAGTTCATAGAAATATAAACAAGTTTGGATAGTAAAAAAAAAAAAAAGCTTTCATTCACCTTCTGAATTCACCTTCTGAGAGCATTCATATTGCCCAAAGAAGTGCAGCTCACCATTAGGACAAACTGGATTAGAAAATACCATTTCTAATATTTTCTCCAGTGTTTGAAGGAAAGTTTTCCTCTAGGCACAATCAAGCAGATATTTTTTTTAATGTATTTTATTTTCTTTTGTTTTCCTCTCTCACACCTTAGAGGTGACCAAGACAGTGGAAGGCAGTGCCCTGAGGTGGACCGTGTCACCTCTCTGGGGAATAAAACAATCATTTCTGTTCAGAAGAATACAGCCTGAGCAACTGTCAGCTCTGAATTTGGAAAGAAATATTCTTGCCATTCAGATTCATAGGGCTGCAGAGTTCCTCCTTTTTTTCTCTTTGGCAACCTGAAGTGGAGAGCACCTGCAGGTTTATTGAGGTGTACGTCATCTATTTAATTTTCTGCTATTTTGGGCCCCTGAAGTGCTGCTGTACCCTGAGCTTCCCTGCTTCTCTGCTTGTGCTATGCAACAGTCCCAGCTTCTGTGGAGTAAAATGCTTTAATGTAAGGCAGTTGGGGTTTTTTGTACTCAATAAAGGCTTGCTGGGTGAAAACAAATGGTCTGTGATATCCAGGAAATCAGCCTAGATGATCCGAAGATTCCCAAAGCCTCCAATTCTATGAAGATATGGAAGGTTAATCAAAGTAGTACATAAAAGCACAATAAGGCCCATTCCTTTAAAAGGGTTTTGAACCACAGGATGCAAATATAAATTCTGAGTAGCTCTTGTTTCTGCTCCCCCATTAGAGGGCAATATTTATGTAGACAAAATTTCCATTGAAGTTGTCATCATCCATTTGCATATATATTCACAGGAGTAAAACACTAGTGGCTAGTTTATCAGGTTAAACCATCAACCCAGGGCTGCTCAATGGTTCTTCAAATGACATTGAAGTAAAGGAGGCTGCATAAGAACAGGCAGTCAGTGATATTAATACCAACTTCTCGCACATCAATAGATACAAGTGTTTAGAAAGTTGTACTGTTTGGGTGTTTGTCAGCGAATAGGGAGATCACTATAAGGCAACAACATCAATAAGTTTAGAAACTGAGGTTTCTAATTAAATGTTAACTTTATTTGCTTTGGGTTGGAAAAGAGATAAGAAGCTGCTTCATGCTGATAAAGAAATGCAACACAATGGGACAATGAGATCACTAACCTTGCTTTGTAATATGTAGAATTATTACTTTTTCTCTTCATTTAAATAACAATTATAATACTTAACAAAATGTCTGTTTACAGTGGTCTAGGGCACGCTTGAGGTTACCCTGATGAAAATGAAAATCAGACTTGATAAGGTGGTCTGTTTGTTGCTTGGCAAGTGGTGACAGATAATCACTACTGTAATTTCAGGTGCGTGACCCGTAAATTACCTGTAAATCCCTCTGTTTCATGAGCACTACAAGTGATGTATGTGTATAAGTGACGAAAAGAACTTGGCTGAGAAGTCCCTCCTCTTAAAAGCCTACTCCCTCCTCACTAGTACCACTCATGCATCTGAATCTCCTCGTGTTACTTCTCCCTTATTATTGTAGTCTTGTGTAGATTATTTGAGGATATTGGTGCCTTGAAGACCTATTTACAAGGATGCTGACTTTATGTCTATATGCTGAAATTTGTATTTCCTTTACAGCAGAATTCAAAATTGGAAACTTCCTAGTGCTTTTAAGTGGTTGATCTTTTTGTTTGTGTTTTCAACTGTGTTTGGAGTAGATTTTGGAGAACTAAAGTTTACAGTCCCCAGGTAAAATTATGTAAGTGACCTGCAAATATTCTGTCTTTTTTGTTGAGAAGTGTGGTTCAGCAATGGAAAAGAAAACAAGAACAAAAGTCAAACACTGAATAGAAACCCATCACTTTGTTCGTTTATTTATGTTGCTTTAGGCAGTCACTAATGCTTTTTCAGCTCAGTTTGATCCAAGAAACTATTTCACTTGAATGGTTTGCACATTATAAAAGCTACACAGAAAATAGAATATGTAAGCGGAGGAAATTATTTTGTATCTTATCCTTCTCTCTGCTTATAGATGACCCGTTTTGGGAGAGGAGTTTTAAGGCATGTGAATTTATCTGTAAGGTTGGTAATTGGACTTGAGAAAAAAGAATCACTTCTTTTCATTTGTTTCTTTTCTTTCTCCAGCCAAAGGTTATGGTGTCATATTGTGATGAAAGAATATATAAAAGAAATCGTAAAAGAAGGGGAATTTGATTTTACATGATATCCCAGAGAGATCCAGGTTGACCGAGCAGCCTATCCCATTTGTAAAACCAATGAAGATGTAGAAATAAGTGATTCTTTTCCAAATCAGTCTATAGAAACATGGTTCAGGCTGAATTTTCAGAGCATGTCCCAACTCACACCTATAGTATCTGGTACCTCACAATACATCTGCAGTTACCACTTTCTTGTGAAGTTCTTCCAAAGAGATTTAATTCCCTTCTCAGTTTATGTGTTCCTGCTGGTGTTCCCCATGACAGTGTTTGAACCATGAGGAAATGGCCTCTTCTCAGTAGAACTAGATTGCAGCCTTTCTATGGAATTGCACTTTCTGCACTGCTCTGCAAAGGTGGTGACAAGGTTTGCTGGATAATAAGAACATACAAGAATAAGTATGACTTTGTAAGGCAGGAAATTCTTGTTGGATGGATGATGTGGCTTCTTTTCTCTGCTCACAGAATTATTCCTGGATTTTATTGGAATATGAGATAACGTCAAACACAGCTTCAGAAATGAAAGACGGAGCAAGGAACTTGAACCTAACTGAGGCTCAGGCCCACATTATTGACATTGTAGTTGAAATTAGCTTTTTTTGGAGACACACTTAGCCATGTTATTCTCTGCTGTATATCTCACTGGATATTGACCATGTGTCTTTACAGTCAGATACTTTTTAAAGGCTTAATCATTCTCTCAGACCAGGTAGAAAATAATAAGCATATAACCAATGCTGAATCCTGCTGAAAGGCATAAAAGTTGTATACTGTGACTACATCTTTTTGCTACTTTGACTAGTAAACATGATAATGTGAAGGAACTTTTCTGCATGCTGAAACTTCAGCATGTGAGTTGCCAGAGCAGTTTCTGGCATGCTTTTGTGCTAACATTTTCTCAAACAACTCCTAGGCATGGTTCAGGGTTAACATGGGCCATGGACAATTCTCACTAGACAGCTTGCCATCAGCTGTCTTATGTTGGAGGATGATTTAGTAGAATAGATGAAAGCTGTTTTGCCTAGACAGGTGTCTTAAAAGTTGTCACTTGGCACATCCTGTATGCTAGTAAAGTCATGGCCTTAAGTGTTCTCTGTGGGTCAAGTCCTATTTCTACATACACCACTCATAGCCAGGAAAGTTTCTGGGCTCTAATATTCCTCTTCTAAGACTAATTCTGATTCAGTGAAAGAGAAAACAAATAGACAATCACCAGCTATTTGGAAGCTCCAAATAATGCAGAAGACAAGAGCAGACTCCCCTAAGCAAGGTAAATCTGATTGCTGGTCTTTACACTGCCTGCCTCTAGAATAGACTCAAAGCACTTCATTGCCTCTCCATTGGTCTTTCAGTTGTTCTATTTAGCTGAATGAAATGAAGTTCCTGTTTTATCCTATTAACATAGCCACAGAAAAAATTTTAATGGATGTCTCCTTATTTCAGTTCCCTTGTTATAGGTACACATCTGGTACCAAGAAAACTTGGGAATATCTGGATTTAAAGATCAGTCTGCTTAGGCTACACATAGATTTGTGCTTTCTACAGAGAGCTGTTAATCCTTTATTGTTCTAAGACTTTTCTTGTCAAATATCAAGGGTTTATTGCAAACCACAGTTATTAAATTTATTCTAAAATGTTTAAATAATGGCAACAGAGTATTTATTTTTTCTCACTGTACTTAAAAAATGCTGAACTGTTTTCAACAATATCACACAAAAATGCCCCAGGCAGAAAGTAGAGGCAGAAAATGCCATTATGAAAGTTTGAAATCTTGTAAATTTGAGTGTAAGTACAAACAAATAATTTTTAAACATAAAATCGTGCAGCCTTAGCTACTGAGGTTGTTACATAATGCTGTTTCTGTAGTAAGTGAATTTATCAAAGAGATTTTCCTTTGCTACCTTTTAACCTAATCTTAGTCCAATTGAATCCTAAACAATAGGGGCTCATATCTCTTCCATGCCACTGAAAACAGAATAATAAGGCCCATTCATGAATTGTAGGATGTCTAGGAGCAATCACTGTGATGTAGCTGTGAAAAAAAGGAATGTGACCATGGACATTATTGTGTGATGCTTTTTTCCAGGGAAGATAAAGAAGTAGTATAAGACACTGGTAAAATGCATTCAATAAAGATGATTCAAGGTTTCTGAGATGGTAAAAAGGATGAAAAAATATTTTATGAGAGGAAAGTAAAAGAGCAGAAGTGCTCGTGTTTAGACAATGTTGATATAGGAAAAGAGAGATGTAAAATAGCTATAAATATGTTTAGGCTGGGAATCAGAAGTCTTGTCACCAGAGGGCTGAGGTTCTGGGAAGCTCCATTATGAATAGTGTTAGGAATCTGAGTTAGCTAGATCTTGGTCAGTTTATCAGAGTTATCATTATCTTTGTTGAGGGCCAAACAGATTTGATACAGGAGAACTCTTCCAGTCCTATACACATTTACCCTGCTGCAACTTCAGTGTTCAGGGGAAATATACCTTGCAGACCCTCAGTATGTACAAGCTATGAAACAAAACCAAGCTGTAGCAAGAGTTTTGTCCTGTTTCCTTCATGTATTTTCATAAAGGAGCCCCCTTCATCACAGATGACATGTTGACTTCTAAATGCACAAGCATCAGTTGCTTGAAAGTGTTAACATCTTGGGTTTTTTTCCCTCCAGCCGCAAAGAGGCTGCAGTGATCTAGCTCAGTTAGTATCATCAGGGTTCATCATGTGTGAAGAAGGATGTAAGGACCCATGAGGAGTAGAAACTTCCTAAACAACTCTTCTTACACATGCTGCTTACCAAGTGCAGGCTTTCTAACATGAGAAAGACTATTGGAATTGCAGTGAATGTTAACATAGAAATCACAAGTCATAAACAGTGTATACATATATATATGAAAGAAACTGATAGCTGCAGGAAACTAGGAAATAACAAATATTCAGAACTGAGGTGTGTCCTCAGTAATTTTTTTCTTTACCCTAAATGTACACTCAGAGGAATGCAAGTGTGCAGTTTGAGCTTCCCAAGGATAAGGCTAAGAAGTTGTGGTAGACAGGGTAATAGGAATGGATATGGAAGTGTTGAGGAAGAGGAAGGTTGCAAGAAGGGCAGGGATAATCAGCTGCATAAGAATGTTTAAGGCCTGATGCTTTCCTTCCCGTGCCTCCAATTCTTGCAGCCTCCAGGTGCATCACCTGGTGTGGTAATTCTGAGTGCTGAAGATGAAGAAGAACCTGTTTTGCAGCATGACTCATGGAGATGTCAGCTGCCTTCACAGTGAGAGGTCACGCTCCCCACCTATCCTAAATACTGGTAAACCAGGGACACTTCCCCTAGAACCTACAGTACAATCCCATCACTTAGAATAGTTGGCTGTATCTAGTAAATTAAACAGTTGGTGTTCTAGTAGGCACTTGAACTGAATTGCTTTTACTGCTAAATTGTTGCAAAGCTCCCTGGCACAGCTTTTGGCCTGGCCCAGCTAGTACTGTTCTGGTCAATTGGGCTTAATATAGAGTTGGCACAGGCCAGAGATTACCCTCAATAGGTAGCTTGCATTGTGATCATTTTGTTTTAAAGCTAAGGGACCACGCCACTCTACTTAGTGCTTGTCAGGCTGCACCCAGAGTACTCTGTCCAGTTCTGGTCTTCACAATTCAAGAATGATGAGGACAGACTGGAGAGTGTCCAAAGGAGGGCCATGAAGATGTTCAAAGGGCTGGAGAAACTCTCTATGAGGAAAGACTGGATGTGTAAGGTCTCTTCTCACTGGAGAAGAGAAAGGTCAGGCTGGGACCTCATCACAGGATTTCCATACTTAAAGGGTACCTACAAAGAGGACAGAGCCTCTCTCTTCCCCTCTTCATAGGGAGCCACATGGAGAAGACAAAGGGGCAATGGTTACAAGTTGCACCAGAAGAGGTTTCATCCCAATATAAGAAAGAAATTTTTTACAGTGAGAACAATCAATCACTGGAACAACCTCCCCAGGGATGTGGTAGGGTCCCCAACACTGGAGGTTTTCAAGATATGAATGGACAGGTTGCTAGATAACCTCATCTAGGCTCCCTTTTCCATGAAAGATTGAACCAGATGATCTTCAAGGTCCCTTTCAACCTGTGCTGTTCTATGATTCTATGGTTTAATAGTAAAAAATTGCCTGACTGTGTGGCCCTGGCAACATTTACTTTACAAGCACAGCTCTAGTCCCAGGCCAGGCTGGCAAGATTGCCATGAGAATGGCTGGTGCCATTCCCTGCACAGAAAAGACAAAAGAGCAAACTTGTGATGTTTCAGGAGTGCCAGGCTTCTGGGCAGTCCCTGGTGTCCTCGCTAGCCTTGCACCTGGTGCGTGCTGCTCATTGTGGAAGAGACAGGCACAGCACAAAGCCCATGCTGAACCCATGCTGTTCTTCTCCCTGCAGGTACTACAACTGGCTCCTGATGGCCTCTGCGCTTGGCATTTGGGAATAGAGTGCTCACCTAGCTGAATTCCACTTCCTCTTTCCTGAAGGGCCAGGAAGTGACTTTGACATAGCTGGGAGATGGTTGAGAAAGTGCCATCCTCTCTTCCCCAAAGCTGTGACCATCCTATTCCAAGACAAGGCAAAATGTGGCCCTGGAACAGAAGTGACACTCCATTTTTTTGGTTCCTAGCATTTGTGTGCAGTCTTTCCTCTCCCCATAGCACCAGTGTTGCTGGTCGGGGCTGGTGAATGTCTGAAAAAACAAAGAGCCCGATTTGGACTTGTGGGTGCTTGAATGTATGGCGCAGATGACAGAAAATGGCAGACCACCTGGCAACTCTTCTGTTGTATGGAGGGAAGAGAAATGTGCCTAAGAGGCATCAGATGTTGTCATGTGTGTTAGATGCTGTAAGTCAAAATGGATTCTAGGATGCATATGGTACTGGCTAGTAGCACATGTTTATTTTCCCCTTGTGGTATTAAAGTTTCATTGCTAGAAAGATATGTTTTCCTCAGCAAACTAAAATCAGGCATTTAATCTGCTGCATCAAGCTTTCTGGATGTTAGCCTGAGGTGTCAGTCTTCCTGGGGCCCTTTCTAATCCTAACTCTCAGGGTGAGGTGGGTAGCAAAAGAGAAAACTTCCTTCAGTGAAAAGAAATTATTGTGAGTCCTGTGAAACTTAATGAGATTTTTAATTTTTTTCTCAGCTGTGTGCCTTTCTTTCTGACAAGACCTCAGGTGCTTTTTGTTGTAGCTTGATGATCCAGGTAGATGAGAGGACTAGGCATCTTATAGACGTGAAGGCAAGCAAGCACTGGTGTGTGATCTACAGATATGGAATATTTATTTTTTTTCTCTATGGTGCCTAATGAGTATGGGCCTGTTCCTGCTTGAGAAGGTGCTGGGAGGCCAGTTTATGGTTGGGCATTGCTGAGTTTGACTCTTCCGCAGCATCAACACTGTTATGCTGATCTTGAGAGCAGGCAAGTACCATGGCAGTCAGAGAACTGGAGTCCTGGAGCACAGCTGATACCTTCCTTACGAGTGAGTCCAGCTGCAGCCTGCAAGACGGAGAAACACTTTTGCAAAGGTGAAGAATATGCTAGCAGAATCTATATCTCCTCCTCATTGCTTCACAGCTCTCCCCCAGCTAAGGTCAAATGCTAGAATACAAAGTGTGCAGGTTTTTTTTTCAAAACCTGTTGTTTTCATTCCTCCGATAAAATAATGAATAAATGCATCTCAAACTGATTATAAGCAAAACAAAGAATTTAATCTGATCTGAAAGAAAAACTCTTTCATGTTATTTTCAGGGTCTTTGTAAAATTTAGGTGAATTTTGCTCTTAAAGTCTTTTTTTTTTTTTTTTCAAAGAAAAAATATTGGAAGCATGTCCTTTTTACCAAAATTGTTGCTTTTGTCAAAATGTTACATATACTTTAAAAGTTTTGCTTCCTAATTTTGGCATACATTTATAACTGTCAGCAACCAGTTTCTGAAATCTGTTCTAACCTTTAGTAAATGTCTACTGAAATAATACAAATCTCTGCAGACATCAAGAACATAAACAATCTGCTTTTGTATGAGAATATCTTGCATCTGAAGTCTTTCTCCTCACTTCAGCAGTACATTAAATATATGAGCGTACTCAGTTCCAGTCCCAAACTGTAAGAACACATAAAGTTTGTTGTTTCAGTGTTTGCTATGCTAAAAAATAGCTGTTCAACTTCTATGTGATATTTACAGCTAGGTACACACATTTAGAATCAGAAATAGCAGGAATAGCTCAAAGTACAACTGTAAAGTAACTGCAGATACATATTTATTTTAATTATGATTACTGAAAGATTACTGAATTGACAGGAAAATAACACATGTGTTTATACCATACCGAAATTAAAATTTATCAGAGGGCTCTGAATGTTGACACTTGTCACTCTCTGAAAATAGATGTTTTGGTGGGGTTTTTTCAATCAAACCCATAAATTACAGACTGAGCTGGTATGCTTAGTATGATATGGTGTCATATGACCATTTCATCAATAATTGTTATATCACTTATTCAATAAGGAAGGAAGAGAAAGAAATGAATCATTTACAAGTTTGATAGATTGGAATGTTACTAATTCAATGGCATTTCAATTCTAAACTTGCTATCAAAACTGTCTGAGAGAGAAGTGGAAATTTCCTCCAAGCCAATGTATAGCCTGAAGCCCATTGCCCCACTGAAGGATTCTGCTGGAGATTGTTCTGAAACACGCTGCAGTAGAATAGAAACTAACTAAAGCTCATTAAATGAGATTTGTGAATAGTTTTGATTTTTTTTTTAAACTTTGGAAAGGATCTCTCCTTTCTACCTACTCAATATAATTAAAAAAACCCAAAGCAAAACCAAACTCTGAACAATGTAACCAAGTCTACTAAAAATGTTAAAACCAAAAATTACTTGCTATGTAATTCAGTTAGTGTTATGGCACTTTATTGTGCACTTGGGAGAGATTTTTATTTGTTCATATAACCTGAGACAATGGTGATTACTGATTCTCACGTAATTAGACCACAGAAGCTGAATGTTGCACTTCTTTTAAAACCCTTAATGAACTGTTAGATCATTTTCAAATTGTAATATCCTTTTGCAACCAGATGATTCCCTTATACCTTAACCATATCTATCAGTGTGATAGGAAATAGATTAATATTTAAGTGAGAAAATACATTACTTTTGTAATTGCATTTATTTTCCCCTTAAAAGGTTTCTCTTATGAAATGATGAAACCTGTTTTTAAGTACCAAGCACTTTGCATATTAAAACAATAATGAGTTATTTTAACTGTCATATTATTGTATAATATGTGCACAGTATGTACTTTTCCCAGAATTTAAGGAAGTTTAAAAGGACAAAAAAAATTTTTATACTGTAGCTATTGCTCTACTATTTTTTCATCAAATATTGCTTCTCCTGTATTTTTACTCAGGCATCAGACAAGATGCTTCAGAAGAGGTTGCACATATTGGAGCAACAGTAGGTGTTGATCATAGTACTGTTGCTGCTGCTGAATTGCTTATATCAAGTACATCTATAACAAGAGCTCTTTTTTTTTTTCTTAACAAGAAAGTCCTTTACTCTAGCATATTATGAGGTAATAAAAAGGAAGTCTTCAAAACATTTCTTCGTCATGTGGTCCTCGTGGTCCCTCATAGATTGGATTCCCTTGTCTAGGGCCCAGAACTTCAGAGAAGTGTGTAATAGTTCACTTCTCTCAAAAGAAAAACACAATTTTTTTATATGCTCTTCTAGTTTGAGCATACTAATTGCCCACATTGAGCCAGAACATCAAAACCGACATCCCTACATGTGTGGGATGGATTTCTCAGTTCCAGCAGTAAACCATCCCCCACCGCCCCCATTGGGAGGGTGTCTAACAATGTGGCAGAAGAAATGAGGCAGACATCCTTCCCATCACCGAGAACCAGGGGTCTGCACATAACTGAATCAGAGAACAGCGTGGATTGGAAGGCCATAATGTTGGACACAACTTCTAACGTGTGTCTTAGATTAGTGTTAAAAGATAAGGAAATATACAAAATCTAATGAAGCTAGAGTGGAAAAAAAACCCCAAAAACTAAATGCCAGCAATATTTATTTAATTTAAAGTACAACGGGAAGAGTTGCAAAATATTTTGTCTAACAACTCATATTTATCAACAAATTCTTCTACAGCAGATAACTGGCATACTCTTATTCAAGGTCTGAAACCTAAGATGCTGGAAACTATTTTCTTGTTCAATGTTTAAATTTGGCCCTTAGATTTTTTTTTTTCAGCTCTAGCTATTCAACTGAATTTATGTGTTTATTGTAACTTTTAAAATACAGTATCAGTTTATAGCTGTTGAGAGCTTTCTTTCTAGATCAGATATTTTTTCATCTGAATCAATTTTTGATTAAGATTAGTCCTCCTAAATTTCAGTTCCACTTTCATCATTGTAGCAGGGAATCATGCTCCATTGTGTGACTTTAATGTCTTTGCTTATATTGTGGTATCAAAGACTTCTTTCATACTTCCATAAAAATCTCTTGGGTTTTTGACAAGCATTTTAGGATGTTTTGATTTGCAGAAGTACTTCTAGGAATTTTCTGTTTATATCATGTAATTTTAAAGATTATTTAAATGTGCCTTTCAATGTTTCTCCCCTTTGAGGTACTGCATGTGATATAAAGCAATTAGAAAGTTTCTGGCTGGCCTTATAGCAGGTAAAATAAACAAATAATAATGAAAATGAAAAAAATCTCCACAAATTAAAAAATATCTGTCTTAACAAATCCAGCAATGTAGAATTCACTCTAATGCCATGTAGCATAGCTAAAAAAAAAGCCCAAATTTCTAATAAGACATTTAAGTACAGCAACTTGTGTCACTAATAATGATAGGAACTGAAAAGTAATCAGATATAGAAAACACAGAAAAAACCCAACATTGCACAATCTTGCAGCTTCTTTTCCTCAAGAATTTTAAGAAAAGTGGCCCCAATTCTTCAGTTACACAACTCTTGACATCTCAGTAGATATTAATACTGTTTTAACTGCCAGTCAGGAATTTTTGGTGTTAAATACAAATGGTAAAGAACAGTAATGAGAAGTGACTGCAAACTCTACTGACATGTTATGTTTAACTAGTATTGCTGTTCAGATAAGATTATATGCTGTTATCTGCAAGTTTTTATAATGCAGTCTTGGAGCTTGCTGCTGTGTTAAAATGCTCCACAAAGCATAATGTGGATATATTTTCTTTAACTGAAGACAGGTAAAAGTACTGTTCAGTGACCTGATTTAAAAGCCACTGGACTAAAATTAAAAATAGACCCAAATCAAATAGCATACACAAGTTTTCAGTAAAAGTATAGGCTCATTAAAGTGAAGTTAATAGACCAAGCTGTTAGTTACAAGATTTACATCTTTTTTTTCCCCCCAGCTAATGATAGCCAAAGTATTTAAGACTGAAGAAAAGTAAAGTTAAAAACATAAGACAGAGCAGTGTACTGCATGTGAGGAATACACCTGGGTTGTTTTTAATACTTTGCACTGACACTACATATTGAAGTTCCTCTGTTGTTTAATCTTTTACATCAGATTATTCCTGCACACTATGGGGTTCTCAGACATCTAACACCTATGCATTTAGAAGATGAGAATTTAGATATGTTCAATGTCCTGGGCTTTGAAATACCTTCAATGTCCTGGGCTTTGGTCTCAGCACCGATTTGAGGAAAGCTGTGGCTATGTAACCATGTTGTGTGGTGCAATCAGAGGACAGGTAGAGTGGAATGACTGGTGCTGAGGACCTGACATCCACGCTGCTCTTTGGGGGTTTTCTTCTGGAGCAGCTCGAGAGTGCTCTTGTGGACTGCATACCCATTAGTAACTGGAATATGTTATATGCACTCATGAAGTTTAGGTTCATCCAAAAGTAACTGATTTTGTATGCTCCAGGACCTCTCAGAGCATGAAACAGTGTAGTAAGTGGGGGGAAATGGAGAAACTTGGTCTGAAAGCTTGTCTAGTCTGTTAGATAAAATATACTGTATCCTATAGACAATTACTATTATAATGGTGATAATTCCTTGGAGATATGATGAGGTGAGTTTTCCAGGGAACACAGGGCTTGTTCTCTCTCAATCAATTTTATTTTTATTTAGTCATACATGAAGCTGACTGGAAAGTGAGGAATCATTTTTCAGAAAAACTCTTCTGAAAATTCTTACTGTTAACCATATTTTTTCAGAAAAGTGTGAAACAAACAAAATGTCACAACTGGAAAACCCTCAAAAGTCTAGCTGCTGTTTTCCTTAACTTCTTCTGGATTCGTACTGCTGTGAGGTATCATAATAGAATAATTGGGAAATATGAAAAGCAAAATTATAACTTTAAAAAGTTTGATTTTCTTTTTTTTTTATAGGCTAATACTTGAACCTCTTTATTATTCTGCCCCTTGCAATGGTCAGTGCACATACAGAGGGTTAGGCTGGATAGCTCTGGTGGTTGTTTTAGTCTTCAGTTTACTAAAGTACAAGTCATCTTATTTGTTCCTTCCTTCACGGGGAGAACACGAACCACTACACTAACCTCATCAGATAACAATTTTAGCTCTACCTTAATATACCTGTTCTCATCTCCAGGTTTGAATTTTATGCAGACTTTGATGCAGCTGGTGCCCTCTAAAATGCCACAGCTTGGCTCATCTGCCTTCTGCACTGTGTCCAGTTGTTGCCAAAAGTTCTCACGGAAATGGAGCTTCCCCTGACCATGGAGCTGCCAGGTCTTGCTTGGCTCTAACAGCCTGAGCAGGCAAAGGACCTGGGGCTGAGAAGGAAGTTCAAGGAGGTTGGTTAGAAGTTAACTGCATGTAAGTTTGTGAAGGGTTACCTTTTTTTGTTTATTTCTCACCAAATTAATTGTTCTATATCATAAATACTGCTAAGGTGGATTGATCTCATTGTACTACATATAAGTTCCCAGCAATGGAAAATTTTTGTCTTAATATTATTAAACTAAATTTAGTTTAATCAAGATAAAAATGAAAGGTCTGTGATAAAATAATTGATTTAAAGTTTCCTTTTTGCGTCAAACTCCTTGAAAGTAGGAGGATAAGTTCAGCCACTTATACAGAGGTTTTTAGCATTTATTTTAGGCTCATATATTATTCCAGTGTTTCTGGGATTTTTTTACTGTGGATAACATTTCAGTTTTCATTCAATAATATGTTATTTTCTTGGGAAATGGGTCACGTTTTGGGCTTACTTGGGATTTTTTGCAATATTTCTGTTTCTGTTTCTATTTCTATGATTTTAATTTCTGTTTGTATTTGATTTCTATTTCTAATTTATTTGCGTTTCCCTTCAATGCATAAAGCTTTCTTCAACAGTTTTTGAATGTCTATATTGTTTTGGCAAAATGGCTTCTCCTGTAGCAGGTTGTGATGGGTTGACCATGGCTGGACGCCAGGTGCCCACCAAGTCGTTCTATCACTCCCCCCCCTCTTCGCTA
>JANZLQ010000017.1:7233259-7244962 GCA_026212715.1 Elanus axillaris | reverse complement strand
GTCCTTATCTTGACCCACAAGCCCTTTGTTATATTTTTTTTTTTTCTCCTCTCCCCTGTCTAGCGAAGAGGGGGGGGAGTGATAGAACGACTTTATGGGCACCTGGCATCCAGCCATGGTCAACCCGTCACAACTCTCCAGGCCCAAAATTTAATTTTAGTTACTCAAGCTATATTACAATTCATGGAGACATATTTCTTATCCAGTTTGTCACGATCAACCAAGTTCCATATGTTAAAAACCAGAGCTGGATGTTCTTCTGATTAGCCTTTTTAACTAATTTAATAGAGTTGATGTTTTACAGATCAGCAACTTAATAATAAACACAGCAGAGCTTTATTGATGTTAAGCAACATCTTGTTCCATACACCATGGAGATAAAGCTCTCCAAACTGTATTTTACCTGCCTGCTAAATAGGAGTGATGGCTATATTTTTAATCACAACCTATGATATTAAAGATGGTCTTCTTTTCATCAAGTCCAACAACAGACTTCATTGTTTATTAAGCTCCTTGTATAACTTGTGTGGTCAGTAGTATTTAAAAATAAGGACAAAATACCAATCAAAATAAAACTGGTCCTCTTGAAGAAAACAATTTCCATAAATTAGCTTTGTATTAAGCTCCACTGCTAGAAAGATAAATTGCGTCTTAACTAATTGCATATTACCAAAACAGTCTGAAATGCTGAGTTACAACCAATTTCTGTCATTGTCAAAATAGGCTTGATTTTCAATTCTTCCAACAATCATAAAATCACATTAGCAGGCTCTCTTCTAAATGGCAGGAAAGTTAAAAAGAGTCCTCAATGTTGCAAGAATATCACCTCCAGGCAAGGAGCGTGTACTTTATTGGTGTAGAAGAGATTGTTAAAATTATTCCTTTGATTCTGAGCTAGAGTTTGCACTGTTGTTTTGTTGTTTTGTTGTTTTGTTGTGTTTTTTTTTTTTAATTTGGCTGTTTTGTTGTTTTGTTTTGTTTTGTTTTTCTTCCCTTCAGAATAATCCCAAAGCCAGTTTCAAAGCCAAATCTGCTAACAGCTCATGCCATTTACTTTCAGAGTCCACTTGGATCTGAGGTTGAGGTAAACGAGGTTGTATTCTTTCTTAGGGAAGACATCTTCAGGTATACTTCCAGCTGTAAATCACACCTATTTTGATACTGTATTATTGCATTCACTAACATTTTACAGTGTTGAAGGCGCAAAGCACATTGGGACCTGTCTTCCTTTTGCAACCCATCTCTCTGAGATGAATTCCAGATGGGTGGTTTTGAGTAGACAAGACAGCCTTGGAACTGTCTGCTGCAGAGTCAGTTGGAGCCTGGACTGCTCACAGATGCGGTGAAGATACGTAGAGTTGGGCTGGCTCTGCCAACCTTCAGGCAGCACCTGTGACCTTCCAGGAAAATTTCAGTGTAGATGTAGCCACAGCATCTGGAGAGTGGAATGTTTTGTCCCACCTATTTCTCTTGGCTGGATGTGTTATCGCCTTCCCACCATGGAAAACTGAGTTCAGAGATATGAGCATGAATCAGAGAAGCAAAATGCTAGATATGACCAAGCAAGCCAGGAGAAACAGTCTCACAAAATCCAGAAACTTTTCTGACCACTGTATCTTTGTCAGAAACAAATCTACTCAATGGACAAGCAGACAGCAAGGGAATTCCTTAGCTGTTTGGCTCATCAAGTCAATGTTGTAACTGCATCCAGAAAATACAGAAGTGCTTCAGGACACTTCACATGAAGGAAAGCCTTTCCTCTGTAAAGAAGGCAAAGAAAGATAGAAGGCCAAGGAGGCAGATAGATCAAGGAGTGTAGTGTAGGTAGATCTCCTTGACTGGCGCAAGTAGTGGTCCTGTGGCTTGACGTCTCTGGACCTTCACTCTCTAAGGAAATGGATAGGATGGCAGAAGAGAGAATGTAAGAGACACTGTGCTGTCTGTATTTGCAAGAATGATGGCAGCTAAACCCAACAGAAACCAGTAGGAAGAAAGGATGGCTGAGGATGCCAAAAAAAGGATCATGTGGAGTTAAAGTAGAAATATTTGTATACCCTGAAACATGAAATTAATATGGAAAGGTGAGGTTGGAACACTGCTGATTTTCCTTAGAAAGGCTGATCTGTCATATTTTGATTGCTGAATCAGCAAGGCATAATGTCTACAAAAGGAGGTTCCTCACCACTCATGACAACATCAGCACAAAAAACATGAAACCTAATATGAAGAAAAGTGGAGAATATTCACACAGTACAGCACTCTGGCAAATCATATGGGATGTTTGCTTCAAAGAGGATCACAAGATTAAAGTGATGAAATTGAAACCAATAATTTAATCATTCTGTTTCTTTTCTTGTCAAAACATTTTTCACCAGACATTTATTTTACTTAGCACACTGTATCCTTGTTGAAGAATACATTAGTCTTAATGCGATCTCAGTTATATTCTCTACATTACATGGTTTCATTTTCTATAACAGTTAAAATGATCATGTAATTAAATAAGATGACTGCCCATGGAGTATGCTATGTATGCACATTCAGATTCTGTCCATTAATACACCTCTGATATCTGTAAGAAAGTAAACAAACCTTTTTAAGGATGTGCAAATTTTAAGTAGAGAGGGGTTACACCTGTGGGTAATGATCTCTGGCTGTCTTTGAATCTAACTTTGAATATAGTGTACCCAAAATTGAATGCATAAAGAACATGCTTAACTTTTTCAGTCTGTTAATTGCTGATGCAATAATGCTGTAAACATATATAAAAATGAATTCATCATCCATATCAATAATTTGCAGGATTGAGGTTTTAATATTTTTAATAATAAACATTCTACAATACCTTTTGCAGCTCCTCCAATGGCAAACCATTAACAGTTTTAGCTCATGATTATCTATGGAAGACTTTTATAAATGTATCCTAAACTGTTTGCAATTGAAATGAATATGTGCTATGATTAATAGTTTTGCATGGTAATTTGGTCACATTTTACTGCTTGATGAAAATGATGATTTAATTATGATAACTTGATGAGGCATGCATTTAAAAACCTCTCCAGAGTTGGGTTTTTTTTCATAAATTCTTGATTAGGACCAAGGTCACTGTTGAAATGCAAGGTTATGTGTGAGTATTTTATAGTATAGTTATTCTGGTTTGAATATTCAGATTTCCCCCAATTTTGATCTGTTTCAAATGTTCAAATCTTGTATGTATACTGATTTTGTAGTACTTAGTTTTACAGCATGTGGAATCTGTCATTAGAAGCCACAAAGCTTTTTGAAAATGAATTACATCAGAGGAATGGAAATTGCTCTATCCTCTACCATTTTGAAAACATATGCTGCCCCTGTGGCACTGACTGACACTTCTCCCCTTACAGAAGTAAAGATTCTATTCAGTCAATATGAGGTCAAGGTGAAATGTAAGGTAAAAAGGTACTATCTATCAGTGTTACAGTTTTGTGTTTCCTCAGGGGAAAAATGACTGCAGAGCTGGTGATAATTTCTGCTGCTGGATATTCTAAAAATCTGTGTTGAAGTCAAAGAATAATGGAAGACCTGCCACTTGCTATTTTAAATAGAGAGTAGGAGAAAATTATCAGTGCTTTTCAGACATGGGTTGAGTAAAGCAAATTAGAGTGCCATGGCATGACCCTTCTTGGGAATAGCTAATAAATTGATTAAGGAATTTAAATAGGTGAGTGGAAAGCTAAACATGATAAAATAACTTGGGGGGATTCAGTAACACGTATCTGCACAGACAGAATAATGAAATAGAAAAGCTTACAGCAATGAGGAGCTGATAGAAAGCATATAGACAGTCAACTTCCTTGTATGTTAAGATTTTTCATAAACTTTAAGAAGTGGAAAAAAAACTCCAACCTTTTGAAGAATCTCATAGACATTTTCACTTTTTTTTTTTTTTTTTTAATTTTTAGGGAACCATGCAAGTTGTCTGGAAATTGTGAAAAGATTAAAAGAAAAAGTGTATTTATTTCATGTAAAAGATGAATGAATTTCTGCAGGAGGATTGTTGTACAAGAGGGATAAAATTTCCAGTTGTGATCCAACAGTCCTGTTCTAAAATTTCAAAAATACCCACAGTCACATTACACTGCCTTCCCCCTGGCTTATGGCTGTCACTGAGAACTGTTTTTTTCCATTAAAAAAATGCCTTTGGTTTCTTTCTGTCACAGAATACCCTTGTCACAGTCTCTGCTGAGCTTTGAGCTTACATTTAAGTTTAGCATCTTTCTCTTCTCCTTTATGTTCTCTTCTGCTCTCACACCGGTTCCTGATCAGGCTCTCCACCACTTCATTCAACCACGAGCATTTTCTCATGTCTTTGAATCTGCATATTTCACACTTTTGCCCACACAGTGGAATATTTTTGGAAGTACTTGTGAAGTCAGTCTCTCTTCACTACAAATCTGCTTTTTCCATTCAGTTCTACCATCTGCCTAGCTAAATAACTATTTCCCAACTACTTTAAATCTCCATAGTCCCATCTGCTTTTTCCCACCATCAGCTCAGACTTTAAACGCTCTTCTGTCTTCTCCCTCCATCTCCTTCTGTTTTCCTCCCTCCTTCCCTCTCCTTTTCCCTCTCCCCTATATGGGACCCTGCCAGTTTCCTGCAAAGATGACATTGCTGAAATACAGCATGGCATTTTGATCACCTTTCTTTCCCTCCTTGTTTTCTTCCTGAAATTAATTTCTCCTTCTTTCTTGCTGCTGATCTGCATATTTTCTACCAGTTCTCCCCCATCTTTGCTTTTGTTCTGGTGACTTCTCTTCATCTCTGAAACTTTTCTACACTACTCTTACCCTTACCTGTATTTTCCACATAACTTCTCACTACTTGCTGGATCTTTTACTTCACAGTACAAAAAGGGCAGTCTTTGCTCTTTGAAAAATATCCCACCTTTAGCTTAAATTTTCTTATTTACTGCCCTATCTTGTTCCTTCCTTTTACTTCAAGCTCATTAAACACTGCATTTAGTGCTGCAGTCTGGATTTTCCCATCTATTTTTACTCAGTTTCACCCTTGCATTCCAAGGGTATTACTTTTGCCAAAATCTTTACTGACATTTTAGCAAAATCTCAGACTTCTCCAATATATCTTCATTGTCTTTGTCCTCTACATTGCCTTTTATTTTGTTTGAAATCTTTTTCTGTCTTTGCTTCTGTGACTGATCTCACCTGTGTCTCTCTTTCTGCCTGTCTAATAATTCCTTTGACATATCTTTTAGAAGCCATTCCATATCCTTGCTTCCTGTGGGTACCCCATAGGTCATGTCCTCCGTTCTCTTCCCTTATTTAAGCTTTTTCTCTAAATAACCTTATTTATGTATCTACCATCTTTGCTCATCTATCAGCTTTGTGCTGGTCTTTCAATTCACGTTTCTATGCCAGTAGATCTTTCCTTCTGTGCAAACTAAAGCTAGATAAAACTACAGCCTCAGTCAAAAGGCTAGGAGTATTTTAAGGTACTTCTTGTTTATAGATGCATTAGTTTTGGGAAAAAAATATCTAGCAACACACAAAGAAGATTCTACAGTATAAATGAAATACATAATAACATGAGTAAAGCCAGCAGCAAATAGAGTTTGTATTACGTTAGAGTTTCTTGTTTTGCTTAGGTCTTCAGTGAATGATATTCTAGTAAGAAGCCTGATTTACCCACAGAAGCACACTGTAAATTGTCAAAAGAAAGCAGGAGAAAGTTTAGCATAGTAGTTGCCAGTTGAAGTGAAACTCTTGATAAGTGATTTTCAGAAAACTTTTAAATCCTGATATAAAAATGTGGGGAGGTGAGTTCTTCTGTGATCTCATGCAGAGGTATTCACAGCTTTGAGCGAGTAGGACTAGGGTAAGTTGCGTGCCACAGTTGTGCTACTGCATTCAGGTGGCTGTTCAGACTTCACAGATATTCTGTTAGCTTCTTCAAGAGTGTAATTATATAAAATAACCAGGGCATTTGACTGATATCCTGTTTTACTGTCTGAACATAACTTCCTCTTTTTGTTTAGAACAGTAGACAGTGTTCAATATCAAGAGCACTAGAGAGAGCTTGGAAGGAAAGAGGAAGGAGAAGGAAAATAAAGAAAAGAAAACAAAGAAAAAAACTCAAATAAACCCTCTAACAGCAGGAAGGAATAGAATTCCCCCAAGCAGAAGTAAAAGATACTCAGAAAAATGGGTAATAAAAAGAATCTAAAATTCAAAAACCTAGAAGAGAAAACTGCACATAGATGGAGTGAAATTTTGCTCCAAAGTTAGAAGACTCAACCTGGACCCACCTCTCTCTCCCAAAGCTTCTACTGAAATCAGAGTTGTAATGCATGTCCCCATGGTTTAGAGACTTGAGAACCACAAACCATGGAATTACAATCAGGAACTCACAAGCCAGGAAAGGGAAACATCACAGTTTTGGTCTGAAACTTTACATAGTGATGAAAGGAGATTATTATGTCATTTTTAGGTCACACGCTAGGAATTATTATCAGAGATGGAAAATGTTTTTAAGTCTCTTTTCATAGGACATAAACTGGTAATTTAGTCTTCACAGCCACTCTATTCATCAGAGCTCAGGTCTTTTTTGCTCATCTTAATCTGATAACTGATATCTCAGCATCCAAAAATAAGTAGAATGCTTCAAAGAAGGCTCTGAAACATATGGCTCCTCTGCAAAAAATTGTCATAGTGCAGAGAGCAGATGCAAAGCAAATATATACAACAACAGAGTGGCACAGCAACTTAGCGTAGACATGTAAATATATTTGCTGATTCATTAATTTTCTTTCTCTTTTTTTGCTACTGATAAAAATAAAAAAGATGAAAGTATGAGATAGTGAGGGAAAAACATAGTTGTTTTCACAGCAAGTCCTTGCTACACACAATTTAATGATGTATTAAATTTTCTTTGATGATGTTGAAACAGTATTTATTTTCAGAAAATGACAGACTAAATATATCTTTTATTGTCAAGTCTCTGTCCCCTTAAATCACATGTCACTAACAGCACTTTTGGTGAGATAAGGTCAGGACTGATGAGAGAGATCACCAAGTGTTTAGTAGGTACAGTGTTGTGCATATTTTTTAACAGTTACTGACTAAGTGAGACTGTAACTAAAATGTTTAAATCAAACCCTACAAAATTTAATCAGAATGCAGAGAAAGACAGTAATTCCTGGCGCAAGAATTAAAACAATTATGATTGGCTTGCAATTTTTTTGAAACATCTCACCATGAACTGCACTTAATAGTGGCAGTTTCGGTAACAATACTAGTAAGGTCAGAGGAAAAAAAAAAGTAAGGGTCAAATACAGCCTAGAATATGGTCTAAAACATACAGAATTTCAGAACTGCAAATGTAGCACTTATTAGAGGTTCCACAAAATGACTGGGCTTAGCAAACACCAGCTGCTCAGAATAAAATGCTAATATTAATTTAACTACTTTAACATCAGGTTCTCAGTAATAATATCCTCAGTTGTACTCAAAACAAAAAATTGAGGACTATCCAGATCAAGGTATAATACAGAGACATTTCCTTAATACTTTATGTCAGACAAGAGAGGAAAGAAAGGGCATTGATGTAAACTGTTAACTATGAGCCTACATCTGTTCATTTATGTATTTAAATTATACTGCAGTATTATTATGGCAACATTTTTTTATTGTCACCAGACATTTATACTGTGGCCTCAAAACTATTAGACCACAGGTTTTAGGCTGCTTTCTGAAAGAATAAACTGTAAATTAGGATGGTCATCAAACAGTACTGTTAACTTCTGCCTATAAGCAGCATTTAAATATTTATGATCAACTTTAGTGGAAACCCATGCCTAAAATCTAGATATGTCTTAATGTAACACAATTTATATTTTTACTGAAACTCTGCATTTGAGAATTGTCCCATTGTAGCAATATAAGAACATGTGACAAACACGTAATGGAGTGACAGTCTCCTTGTCTGTAATGGAAGCTGACCACAGTAACGCCAACAAAGCAGATTTGTTACTCCTTTACCATTAATGTGAATATAATATGTGCATATGAAGGTATTTCTGAACATTTAGGTGCATGTCTGAAACACACAAATACTGAAACCAGATGCCAGATGGCGTATTGTTCCTTCCCTTACAAGGTTTTTCTCTCACTGATCTCTGAGAGCTACCTGGGGAAACTGGTTGAAGAAGAAGTTCAAGTGAATGATCAAATTTCTGCTGAGAAAAGACAAAAGAGTGAGCAGAAAGCTGTTAGCTGTTTCAGCTTGATTTGTGCATTCAAGAATTTTTTGTTGAACGCAGATCTTGAAAATCAGTATGGGTACTGTCTTTTTTTCTTTGTATTTTGTGTAATCTAAATGAACAGTCAGTTCAATATAATTAATCAAAGCATGTACTTTCTCATTTTACAAAATCATAAGATAATCACCATATTAACTGTCACACAATTTTATTGGATTGCAATATAATAAAGAGGTAGTAGAATCCTCTTCATTCTCTCTCTTTTGTATTCTAGTACTTACGCTTGGGTTCTTCACAAGTAATAATCCCCAAACCAGTCTCTGTTCCAGTTCTTGTTTTTATTTTTATTACTTGTAGTCTGTTGAGCTTGATGCCCCATCCCAGCACACGGAGAGAAAAAATCATTGATCAGGCAGAGCAGAGAACAAGGCTATGCATCTGCCTCCATCCTAGGGGTGCAGTCTGGGTCCTGGACAAACTTTCTGGAGAGGCAATGGGAATCCTCTGGAATTTTTCTAAACTGCTATACACAGGTTAAGTTTAAAATAAAATCCTGACACAGAAACCAATCCACACTTCAATGAAGCAAAGATCAAGTGACGGATTCCCTTCCAAGTTCTCTATTTTGATCTAATTTGCCTACCGATTCTGGTCTTTTCCTGATTAACAAACTGGTCTTTTAAGTATTTGTTTAGAGTTCTAATGAAACATTGCCCTTATAGGTGCAAATATTTCATTTTCATTGTTTACTCACCCAAAAATTAAATAAGGAAGTCGGCTTTGGCCAAATTTTAGTCCTGTTACAACACCTAACCAAACTTGTTCAGATGATACACATTTATTCTTATGCATGCTTGAAGCCTTTGGCAAACGGAATGCCCCGTGGTATTGGCAATCTGAGATCCTCTCCATTCCTGTAATATCCTGGTGTCTGCTCACATCTAACAAAACTCAGGAATACCTACTTTGTGCCAGGATGCAATCATTCACCCTGCAAAGAATTGTATGGCTATAATAGTTTCCTTTATAAGTGATATGTAATTCAGGTAATGGAAAAGAATATTTACAATTGCAAATAAAATAGGCAAGAGTATTTAGTGAAGATAAACTTTCCCACCCTTAAAGCAAGAGTCCTGAGCAAGATTCTTAGGAATATCAACTGAAAGAATGGAAAAGTAATAAATAGGGACAGCTTCTCTGTTACTGATGTGCTGCTTTGTTGCTTGTCACAGAGACAACTCAGTGTATTCCAGGTGAATCAGGAACACATTTCCACTGGCACTTCTAGGAAGAGCCTGATACTTTTTTGTGCCAAAGCAAATATCTGTCTCACAGATATGTTGCTTACTTTTTGAGCTGTTTTGCATATTATATTTTAAGACTTCTTAAGGATTAGCATCTGTTTTAATTTGATTTTTTACATTTTTTCTGTTAAAAAGAGATTTCCATATCGTAACCATCATTCTTACTGTTATTTATGAAATTTCTTTGCTGCCACAACATAATCTCTTCATATTCTGACAAAGAATCATTCTACAGATGGTGTTGCAGACAGGCTAATTATAATTCCTGTAGCAAAGCCCTGGATCCAGACAATTTGCTGTGTGCACTACATGGCTTTAGAGCCTAAATATCTGCCTTTACGGAGGGGAGCTGTTCATTAAAAAAATCAGTCATTCCCCTTACCATGTATTTTATATTAAATACCATGACAACCACAGGGGCTTTTTTCACGTTCTGCTGATAGATTTTATTAAAAAATGACTCACTGCCATTACTAAATCCTTAATTCTTCCACTGAATGAATTGTGGAGATTTGAAGTGTTTACTTTTCTTTCATCCTTTATTATATATTGTGATCCCCGTTTGATGCTTACTTACTCATCTAAATGGAACAGAACTTGACAAATTTGATCAATGATTTAATGTTTATGCTACTTAGTTGACTAACTTTTCATAATATAAAATGTTCCGGCATTCTAGAAAGACCTGAGCGGGTAAAAACAAGTCAGAACTCACTCAAAATCAACAGACATACTCACTCCTGCCTAAGCAGGTGTCCTGGCACCACAGGCACAGGTCCCTGCCAGCTCAAGAGGTCTTAAACTATCCCACTGGCTTCCTTCTCTACTTGCCTAACTCTGCAGATAAAAGCTGACAAAAAGAACAGGGCTGAAAGTTGATATACCTTTTTGATAGTGTACTGTGAAGGGGAGAACAAGATGTCTACAAGGCCAAGGCAGCTTTACATTTTGCTTTTGCACTGGGAGAAGCAAAGGCTGCTGTCTGGTCTTTCTTTTTGTTGTTTGCCTGTCCGTCAGACTAGGTCTAGGGAGAACAGGTTGCTGCTAAAGCTGTATTATGTGACCTTGGTAGAATGGGATGAAAGTGGTGAAGAGTCAGGAGAGGAGAGGGAGAACTTAAACTGCTGAAATGATAAATGCTGTTGACCACTTAGAATTTGCAATTAGAACAATGCAAGAGGTATGGAAATGGTCATGTTTTGGAAATGGGGAAGAGAGCTTTTGTTGCTGAGCAGAGTGTAGGAGGGGTGATGTGAAATGGGAGAGTTTGATGGGAAGGATGAGGGGGGCCAAAATTTACCTTTCAGTATATGTGTGAATATAAGTAATTTTCACACACCTTGCAGATTAGCACAGAAAGTTCAGATGCTACAGATACATGACTATTATACTATAATCTTTTAAAGAAGATCTTATTTCTATTAACAGTTTGGTGATTTTTTCTCATCTCATTGGAAATTTTTTATCTTTTAAAATTGTTAAGACTACTCACTAATTATGGAGAACTCAAATGATCTGAAAATATTTTTCTTTTTAGGATGAAAAAGTTATCATCATTTTCATTGATCAGATTATATGCATGAAACAGAAACTTTGCATTACATTGATCATAACTTAAAAAGCACACTTAAAATAAATTTCATTAGAAGTGCTAAATTATGCAAATCAACCTTATAAAACAATTACTAGACCTTAAATGTGATTACAGAAGTAATCTTAAATTATTTTTTTTCTTTCCAAATTTGAACAATAGTTACTGGATAATGAATGACACTCACTGAATTATGAATATGGAATTTGTATGGTCAAACCCAAGAAGCATTATTCAGGAGAAAGAAGACCTAGTTAGATTTAAGTTTTGCTAGTGCCTTGTTCCATTATCATGGTCTGAGGGACAGAAGTAGTTAGTGACTCCAACATTGTGGCAGAACAAGTTCTGCGTAACGAGGAACTGCAGGCCATGAGCCGGTCAGCCACAGAGCCAGGCTGGAGGATGCGCAGTTCCCTGTTCTGATGTGCTGAGCGGGGCAGATCCCCAGGGATGGCCACAGATCAAACAAGGGTCATGCCTGCAGGGAGGGAGAAGCAACTCCCCAAATGACCCCCAAGCCCACCAACACACTTCCCGAAGGGTCTGCAAGC
>JANZLQ010000017.1:7191408-7208629 GCA_026212715.1 Elanus axillaris | reverse complement strand
AGCTTGAATAAAGTTGGAACGATTTTTACTCATATTGAGTGTATGTCGTTACCCGGGAATTCCGCACCCCGCTTCAGTCTTGCAAAAATGAAGAGGAGCAATTGGAGCTGCAACAGGGTCACTAATAGAGAGAATACATATATATTGTCATGATTGGCAGGTAGCAACAGTATGCAAATCCTCAGATGTGAGCAATAGTTCAAAATTTTGTCTGAATATTTTGATTTAGTTTCACTGAGCAATGAACTTTTTAGCAAGAAATATGCCAAAGTTAAGAAGAGCTTTTGAATGCATTTATACTGTTAGCTGTTTACACATTCTAGAAAAGGCATTCCCATCTATGAATGCTATGCTTTTCTGAACATATATTTGATGAAAGCACAACATAAACTCACTTGTGCTCCAAGGACATATAGGTTTTATATGATGCTTTGCCACTTGGTGGTTGAAAGTATTACACTGTACACTTGCATACCTGGCACCCTGATAATCCACCTAGAAAAGAAAGGCAGCCATGTAGTGTGCTGTGTATACAAAATACATGTCGACTTTCCTGTCAATAGAATCCAGAGCATGTGATAAAAGGTAAAGATATGAATCTTGTGTGGATTTTATCCTATAGTGGAATAAAGATACAGCCAGAAAGAGCTCTTGAATCTGAGAAATCAGAAGTATTTCTAGGTCTAGTCATGTAGATATTGCCATGTATTTTTATTCTCATTCCAGCTGGTTTATAACTCTTAAATGGCATCTGAGCATTTGATATCTACAGCTGACTTCAGAAATCCTTCCACATAATGGCAACCTTAAAGTAAGGGAGTGGTTTTAGTCCAACTGCTGGCCTTTATTTTTCAGAACTGTAATCAGAAAAAAGAAACTTTCAACATGTGCAAAATTTTTAGTCAGGATGACCCAAAGTAGTGTCCTCATTAGCAAGTATGGATATTTGGCAGACCACAGTTGAATGGGAGAAAAACATGAAAGGGCCACTGAATAATCAGGAAGATTATATAGGCATTATTCAAAACAGAGAAGAAATGCAGTATGCAAGGAAGGAAACTTCAATGACAAGAACTGGAAGAGTAAACAAAGGGGTGAATGCAGTATTGACTAGGATGAGATTTGTATAGCAAATGGAATTAGAGATTATAAACTGTGGAGAGAAATCCTGACAATAGAAATGCCTCAGGCAAAGATGAGCATCTTGAACTGGGGAAGAGAGGTATCAAAAGAGACTTACAGCTGCAGTCCCAGAGCAATCTGCAATTTGGCTTTAAGATATGGTTTGGGATTGTGTTATTCTTTCTGTGTGGCTGAAAGAAAAAAGATAGTTACCCACTGTAAGTGGAAGTATTTGCAAGAGGTCTTGAAAAATATAGTTTACAAATTAAAAGGAAACTCGTCTAAGCAATTGATGTATTAGAAAAAGAATTATTTCAAAGCATATATGTTAACTCACCATATTCAAAGAAACTCTCTCTGTGCCAGAGAAACCAGGAACTCTAATTTCAGTGGAAAGATACCAACTGGTATTTTTATTCAGCTCAGTCCAAAGGCCAATACTTAAGCTTCAACTAACAAAGACAGATCTACACCAGGGGGACTCTGAATTGGACTGTACATTGTCTTCTTGTACTGCTGGACCATGACACATTCCAAGTTATAAATTTCAGCAACTATGTATAAATGCTGTCTAAGATTTTTGAACAGCCTTTGTTAATTTTATTTCAGCTGGAATAAAGAGTGCTTGTGCAAGAGAGTTACATGGCATAATTGAGAAAACTTGTAACATGCAGAAGACGAGCGGGGCAGTTGTCTGGGAAAGGGTATGATGGGGACACCAAAGTTTCTATGAGTTCAGCTGAAGAAAGAACTCCTTTCTCTGACTGAAGATAATTAGGCAGAAGTTGATTAGAGAACAAATATTTTCAACAGCAGCTGCAGTTTACAGGCTCTGACTTTGCTTGCAAGTGCCTGTGCATTGGAGGCTGAAAATCCAAGGGAAGATGTGTAAACAGTAAGAAAAGTGATTGTGATGACTTGAGAGTGGGCAGAAGACCTCAAGTTTTATGGTGTAGGAAAGACTGGGAAGTCATGCTTGATGACTTAAGAAACCCCTCAAAAAGATTGTTAATTCTTTCTTTAGACTTCAGGCAAACAAATCACATTTGTCTTCTGTTCCTCTTTCAAACAGGCACAAAAAGGTTTGCTCCCAAATGTTGACGGCTGTGGTAGACTTGTGGATGTTGCAAGCCATGCAGTATGCGAGAAAGTGCAGCAAGTAACTAGACATCATCGTACACATCAAATACTCAGGTTTTGAGGAAGTTTATGGAATTTCATGTTACCTATACTCTTCTGATTAAGAAAGTGAATGAATCTGTTCCCTGTTTATTTCTTCCCTTTTCTTTCTGTATTTGCTTTCATTAGGCTTGAAAAATTTTCAGTAGGAAGTCCTGGTTTGCTAGACTTTTGACTTCCAGAGGGGAAAGAATCTCTTTCCGATTATGGTGGGGGGAAAGAGAGTATGAAAAGCAAAGATTATAAAAAATCAACCATTAAATTTCATTTTCTTGAAGAAGATTTGAACAGCTGGCATATCTGAATAGACAAAATTACATTTCTTATGAAAATAAATTTTATCCCAGGCAAACAACTACTTGATAATCACTTACCATTCTGATTAACATTACAGAAGGAATGTTTTAATTTGGAGTTTAAATACAATAGATTAATTTAGTAAAATTTTAAAATATTTAATTAATTTAAAATATTAAAAAGGAATAAAAGAGTGTATACTTTCACTTTTATTTTAACAGAGAATGGCCCTTTTACACTTTTTATTTCTCTGGAGCCATATTTCAAGCAGAAGATTGAGGTACAGTATTTTTGGCATTTGGTCTTTGAGCAATACAGTAAAACCAGCAGTCTCTGATTATTAAACCACTGCCAGGCTATTTTTCTTTGGAATAAAGTGAAATAAAACACAAAAACAAACAAAAGGGAGACCTGATATTGGCTGAAGACAGGACAAATCCCTTCAGAACAGGTCATACTTGGCCTTGATCCTCTTTGTTTAGCACAGGATAACTCTGACCAAAAGCCCTGTGTTAATACAAATAATAGCTAAATGCAATAAGTCATAAAACCAAATAATAAACATCAAGACAGACATGCTAGGTCAATCCAAAGTGCACCTAGCCCAGTATTTTTTCCCCCATAATAGCCAAAAATAGGTGCCCAGAAAAGAATATACAGATAGCAGAAGGGTACTACTCCACTTTTCACTCTAATCTCTAATTTTCAACCTGTAATAATTTTCAGCGTAGGGCTTGTGTCCAGTTTTTTTATTGTTCAAGAAAGAAGTTTACAAACTGTGTCCAGCAGAGTGCCACTAAAATGGGCAGAGAGATGGAGAATACAACATGAAAGGAGATGTGGTAGAGGTTGGGTTTCTTCTGTGGTGTAAAAAGGTCATTAAGGAGTGACTAGTTGTACCTAATGGGGAGTTAGAAAAAGGCACCAGAGTTTTCTGAGCGATGCATAGCCAACAGTCACAACTTGCAGTGAGAGACATTTCAGGTAGATGCATGGAAAATATTTTTACTGTAAGAGTTCGTAAGCACTGGAACAGATTACTCAGAGTGGTTGTGGAATCTTCATGCTTGGACTTGAGTAACTTGTACTAACTTTGAATTTAGCTCTACTTCTAGCAGAAAGTTGGACTAGATGGCCTCCAGTGTTCATTTTCAGCCTAAATTGCTCAATGATTCCATGGGTTTATCACTGCCTAAGTTGGATGTCATTTCCATGTGAAAACAGTAGATTTCTGTACTGAATTTGTGCAGTTTCCTTTTAAATCTGTGTAAACCTTCAGCATCCACAAAACATTTTTGCAGAGTTCCATTTGCTTGAAGAATCAACCCTTTGCCTTTTTTTTTAAGCATCCTAATGGGTTCGTTTGGTTCCCTGTGTTCTTACTCTGAAAGGGAGAAGAAACGATCACACAGTATCTGCTCTTCCCATGCCACTTGTGATTGCATGGACTTATACTAATCTTTCTTTTTTTCAGACATGAAGACTCCTAGTGTAGTCACAATATTGTTAATAATGCTTGTCCTAATATAGTTATCAGATATTTGTGTCAGTATGTAAATATCTTTGTGATGGTACTAACAGATAGTGTTGTATAAGCCATGGTACTTATTTTAGACCAAAAATAGTTTTGTGTGTAGTTCTTTGGTAGATTCTTAAGAATAGTAACAGGACTGCTTTGCACCTTAGTATTGGCTGCATTTTACATTCATCTTGGAATTAAAGTCCAGTTCGCTTCTTTTTCACACTTTAATGCCAGAGTGTGAAAAAACGCTGAGCTTTGTGACAGCTCTTCATCACCCTGTCTTGTCTCATGGTTGCTATGTACTACCTCAATCTGCTGGTAGTTGCAGTGAGGACAGTACTAAGCTAAACAAAGGTGGTAGAATATAGATACAAGGAACAGTTCTTCTCTTTCCAAATCTGAAGGAGATACTACTGAGTAAGGAGAAGGGAACATAATTCCTGTAATATTATGATTTGTACTACGCAGCCGAATGAAATATTTTGCTGTCTTTGCAAAAGGGACTGATTCAGCACCACTGATTCCAGCAAGACACATAGCCTCTCTGTCCTGCCTATGCACAAATTCACCACAAGGCTACCTGAGCTTTATGAATTTTTTGCAGTAACACTGAATCGACTTTTCAATTAATTTTAGAAGGAAATTTTATTTGTATGTTTATCTCTCAGTCTGGTATACAATTTTTAGTCATTAGTCATTTAAACTGACTGTGTCTTTTTTCATCTGTTTATTTTATTCCTTTACATTTTGTTTGATCATTGCTGGTTCATTCAAATGTGTCTTTATTGTTCTTTTTTCTTTGAATTTCTAGAGTTTACTCTAACAAAGCTAGTGCAATATGCTTGCAAGGAAAACAGCACTGCTATTACATTTTCCCAATATACGGTTAATATCTTACTGAATTTGCAAGACTCATATTTTTTCTTATTCATCGCTTCTGTGAAAACAGCTTTCCGATTTCTACAAAGACACAGAAGCCAAGATTCCTCTCTCCTAATATAAGGCATTTAACTGAAATACATGCAGTTAAGGACTTAGTCAGCCTAGATTCCTGTAGGCAATACAAAGTCTCTTTTCTCTCCAGAAGATGTTGTGACTCTTCTAAGACCTACATTTAATTCCAGAAGTGACATGGACTAAATCTGGGCTGGAGTTATCGTGCCTGTATTTTTCTCTTCTATGCAAGAAAATGAACAGACATTGCACTGAGGTTGTGGGATTGATTTCACTAGAGGATTGTTTACACAAAAATATCAAACTGTTATAATGAAGACAGCCATTCTTGAAGTATGAAATAAACTGCACAAATCAAGGATTTTTGGTACATTATTTTCCTGAACTTCTGTAGGCACAGTGGATCGACTTCCTCCACCTATAAAATATACTGCTCTGTGTCTGAATCTGCCACCTTGGGCTCCCTTTATAATAAATAGGCAAAAATCATAATTTTTAGAATGGGGTACCTCATGAAGATGAGTTTTTCTTGGTGCATATTTAGCTAGATTGTTGCTATTTATTTTAATTTATTTTTGCTGATTTCTTCTGAATCAGCAGAGATTGGCTACAGTTAGAGATCTTGAAGCTAGTCAAAATGGACTATTGCCCTGAGCTTTTGCAAGAGTTGTCTATCTAAAATAAGTATATGCTGCTTACTTATTCAGGATCGTGGATTTGTCCATATTTAGGGATGGAAAACAGTTCCCATCAGGTCAGAATGACTTTCTTCTCATAAGTTTTCTTCTTATGCAGCATGGAGAATATCTAGTCTGTAGATATTGGCTGATGTATCTTGCAGAGTCGTCAGTTTATGGCCTTGGAACTAGAGACTGGAACATTGATCTCTTTCAGCCTCAGATATTGATCTCTTCCAGTCTCTACACAATACACAAATTAGCTTTTATGCTTATTTAAACAGCTGAGTAATTAAAATATTTGGTTGTAAAATAACCATCTCAGTATAAGATCTCCTGTGATATAACTGTATACGAGTCTCCATTTTGATAGACTGATGAAAGACAATTCTTAAAGACCCTTTACAAGTGAAAATTTGAAATATTTTAGAAACTTGTAAAGAGATAAGGGAAAAACTACTGGAACTTAATTTGCATGAATGCATGCATACTGTAATTCCAGTTAGAAAATATGAGACATGATTTAGACACAACAGCTTTCCTCTACATCTCACTATTCAGCACAGTCATTTACATTTCACTAAGATGACCATCTCTTTCCAAGAACAGTTTATAAAAGAAAGACTTACATAATGGCATTTCCATTTTCTGTGGAGCAGGGAACATTCTAGAATAAAATAGACAACAGGTCCTTAGCAGAGAACTGAGAACAGTGATCATTCTCACATATTTCTTTATACTTATTCCTTTACTAAAATCATGTTATAAAATGTAAATACATCAAGCTTTAGTTTTTTTCACAGTCTCATATTTTACAGTGCAATAATCACCAACATATATATGAACTATTTAAAATAATGTACACAGCATCTTCTTATAATAAATTGGTACTTATTTGCTGATAAATATAATAAAATCATCTTGGTCATGCCACAAAAATATCTGTTCTTTTTGAGTGGTTAGCCATAAAAATGAAGCATGATAAAACTAAAGCAGAGATTCAATTAGAAGCAGTTGTTTGCATATGGAACATTTTCAGCTCCACTGAGTTGCCTTTTGATTTTATTCTGGCATCTTTATTAAAAGGGTTGTCACAACACTGAAAAGTCAAAATAAAACCTAGCCCTATTTATTCACTGCTCAATTGGGGAACTTGCTTGGGATGACACATTTTGAGGCAAAAATGTAGAAAGTATTTCTGTTTAAGATCATGGTTTTCACACTTAATGCCTCAGGAATGTGGTCACTGGTCAATGAATGGGAGAATTACTTAAGTGGCTCCCCTTCATGTTAATAGTACTAGCTAGTCTAAAATCCCTTTGCAGTAGTGGCTCTAAAGACTTACTAATGCTATCATCATCATTAACTTAATTTTTGCCACCTGCACTTTTCATAGCCACGGACTCAACTGAATTCTCAGCACAGCCTGGCTATTTGTTTTTACCTTAATTGGATCATATTAAGCAAGTGGATGATATATCCACAGAGGTCTTAGGACAGCACGTAAAGTGCATGTTGATGACCTGAGAAAACAAAACTATCAAAATTTCAATTTAAAAACAACACTCTGTACATGTTCATTACCTAATGTTAAGAAAGACCAGAGATGTAATCTGTTGCCTTGTTTGGTTTCATGCCAGTGTAGCTCGCCTGACTTCATCAGTGTGGACTCTTTTATACATCAGTACAAATCAGAGCAGAAACATGTTAATTTTTTTTTTTTTTAACTTGTGCTTGGCCATGTTGCAGGTGCCATAAAATGTCAATTTCCAGCTTCTCTCAAAGGTAACTACTAATTTCAGGTCATTATCTACTGGTGCAGGAAAATTGAAAAGCAGAGTAGAAAAGAGGCATGAAACAAGTCTATTTTTATGTTGTAAACAATATGATTACTCTTCCCTTTTCCATGGCAGATTCAGTAAATGTTGATTGAATTACCCAGGATTAGCTGAAGTAGACGTGAACAAAATAAACAATAAGAATCCACAATAAGAATCAATAGAAATGATTAATTTCCCGGAGATCAAATTAGATAACAGGGAGGATCAAATTAGCTAGTGATCCCAGTGAGTGGAAGTCATTGTACTAGTATGCTGCTTCCTCTAAGCTGATGTCAATAGTCACAAAAAAACACAGTGGCAAAAAAATCTTTTCCCCTGGTTTATTTCCACTAAATCTGAAGCACCTCTCTCTAGTACTGTGTACTTCTGCAGACAGTAACATACACTACCAAACTAATATCACCAAATACGGATGACTACAGAACTACTCATACAAAAAGACTCCTACAATTATGTTATGAATAGAAAACCCTCAGCCTACTAGTCTCTACTTTGTACTCATGAATCCACACTTTTCTGGGTCCTGAAAGGAAAAAAACAAGCATTGCAGAATGGTCTGAAATGTAACACACTTGAGATCTCTTCAAGAGTGCCCAAATACAAATGCAAGAACAAAATTATTACAAAGACTGTAACTATACCACTGTAACAAACTGATTTTATATTGCCTCAGAACAAGATGTAGATAACCATTTGGACCCCTGTAGAGGTATCCAGCCAAGTCTTGAAGCCAGAATTCTGATTCTAATTCACAATCAGCTTGTGGTTAATGCTAGCTTTGAAAGATATTCAGTTATACAAAGAGAAGAGCCGGGCTGCAAAAGCATGTGATATTTGATATCCAAAAGTTTTAACTAATGAAATAAACCCTAAAATCTTGACATTAATTTCAGTCTGATATGGCCTCCTCTTGCGTGTTTAGTCCTATCATCATAAGTTTTGAGAAAATTTTGAATTACTTTTCATTTGTTCTTGACATCTAACACTTCCATAATTTAGAATTATGCACAGAAGTGAGATAAACCTCCGTTCTTTGCCCAGATAAATTCCTACAGAGTAGAATACAGGATACCAACAAGCATCCAGGTACAGATATTAACTCCACAGACCAAACAAGACTGTCAGTCTTCCGCTAAGGAGGCTTCACCGTCACAAAATATTCTTATAAACAAACCTATAGTTATCTCTCCATTCCTTCAGAAACACCAGATTTGGTCATGGATTTAGCAAGACTGGGATGAATGCAGAAGAAGTAATTCGAGGCAGGCTGTTTATTTGGGAAAAGGCATGGGCAGGGGAACTGTGGATCTGGAGAGAACAAGCATAGGAAAACAGAGAGAAAGTGGAATAAAAGTGGCCAGTCACATCTAACCAGGAAGCTGGTAAGTACAGTAGACACTCTTTTGTTAGAACTTGCTCTTTGCTCCATGTGTATGAGAAGCTTGCAAACTTCAAGGCAGGCAAACTGGCAAGTAGTTCAAGCAGTCTGGGAGACACTGGGGAGACCACAGGTCTATGGGCAGCTGCTGGAGACCTCTATGTGTGCCTGTGAGACAGTAGCAAATGTCAAGATAGACTAGCCAGTAAGTATGATGTGAGAACTGGGGGCTGCCTACTGGGAAGTCTAGGCCAGCTACAGAGGTCCCTGTGTAAGTATATGTGTGTGGAGGTTCTCAGATCTGCTAACAATCTTGGAGTCTGGTTAGGTGGCAATTAAGAACAAGATGGGGCCATTTGATCCTCTTCCATTTAGTTCAGATCCTGGTCAGGCTAGCTGAGATGTATGAGTGCTGTGTGTGGTATCAGCTCTAAAGGCACTGTTTTCATGTTGGGGTTTATCTGTTGTTGGTTGGCTGCTTTTGTACAGGGTGCATATTGTATACAGAGAGTGTGTGTGCTCAGTCTCACTGCAGGCTTTACCTGGACGCTGGGAATTTTAGCACCTTCACACCTAGCAGACCAGGAAAGAGGAATCATTCTGTGTCTTGAAGTCTAGTAAATTTGCTTCAGTGGACTAAGAGAGGAAATCATGCTGGTCTCACTACATGCATCCTGTTAGTGCACTAGCTTGGCTGCTGTTTACCATCCTACAAAATCTAATTAAGAAGAAAGTACAGCTGCAAAAGACCTTGCATGGAGAGTGTCAATGAAAATTTCATTCAATCTCCTGTAGATATTCCACTGTTTAGAAATAAAAAAAAATAAAGTTACTCCCCAGGTCATATGTAGCACTCATCATTTATGAGGAGTATGACGAAAGCTTTAGAAAGAGCTTTAAAGCATTTTGGTGTGGTAGGGAGATTTGTTTCCTATATTTCAGATAAGGGTCTGGGATTTAATTGTCAGACAGGAAATGTATTGTGGAAAAAGAACTGACCTAGTCTTTTAAGAAACTCATTCAGAAAAATTGATTCAAAAGAAGTGATCTCCTGAAGTGCAGTCTAACCTCTTAGGTACAAAAGCTATCTGTTTTCATTCTGCCATTCTTTGTTACCTCTGACAAAGAGAAGTTGAATACCGTTATGGTAAATACACTGCTGTTGCAATGTCTCTGTTCTCTTTAAAAGTTCAGAGTCAAACTTACCACTGTGTACATCATCAAAAGCTGATTTACACAGCTGAGTTCCTAGCTCCTAAGGAGAAAAGCAGTAGGAAGTATATTCTAATTATCATTCAAAAGCTGATCAAAATAGCAAATATGTTACTGGAACAGCTGATTTAAATAACTTTTATTTGAAGATACCCATCTTCAGAGCTTGAGTAGTTGTAATAAAAGCAAGAACAAATTAAAGGAAAGGAAAGGAAACAAAACTAGCCTTACCTAGGCAACTATCTGTTCAGGTTCAGAATATCAGTAAATTGTTCCTTCTTCTAAACTGTCATTTAGTATTATCTTTCTGGAAAAGTCACTTTCAGAAGAGATTTTTTCTTTACAGCAGTCATGTGCATACAGTGAAGGTCATAAGTTAAGAATTTTCATTTTGCTCTTACACTGGTCTGATATGCAAGATTTCCTTCTCTCCTCTCTTCTCTCCCTTCTATTCAATGCTGAGACCATTTGCTGAGTATTTAACAGTCCTTAATCACAGGTTCTGGGACTGTGCTTTTCCAAGCAAGACTCGTTGCATGGAGACTGAGAAAGCCTCGGAGCGGGTAAAATTGCCTGATAGTCCTCTTTTGCTTTTACTATTTAATTCCTTCAACAGACTGTAAATGTGGTGAAATAGTCTCCTCACTTTCTCAAGCAAGCAAGTAATATGAAGACTCACCTGGGTACATTAGGTACATACATTTAAAATTCTAGGTATTTCAACTGTTAAAGTGGATTTCTACATAAACACTGCATCAGGAAATTGGAACTTTTTGTTATTTTCTGTGGGGACAGAGTAAGAACTGGCCTGAACCTTCAGTCTAGACTTGAAGATGATGTAGGATGAACATCACAGAAGCATTATCATGAATACTTGTTCAAATGAACTTGTTTTACTATATGCACCTTTTTTTAATGATGTCTTTCCAATGAACATTCAGAGCAGGATGCTCTTCTAGCATGAATCCACAAAGAGAGGCAATCTGAGACTTATTCACAAAGAACAGAGGGACAACACTCTCACATTTACATCAATAAACAGAAAGTAGCAAATACAGGAGATTGTGACAGCGAAGGGCAAGGTCCAGTTTCCCCTTGCAATACACTGGGTACAGAGGAAATTGAGCCAGAAAAAGACCTAACATATATGCTATGTGGGCGGCAAGTAAACTGATGCAGTTCTACTGAAGTAATTTGCATGAGCTTACTAAAGGTCTACAACTTCTGCTCTGCAGTGGGCTGCTGTATACTGGGGTAGCAAATTTATTTTAGAGATGATAACTTAAGCAGTATTTATAGGGTCCACACCCAATATCTTAAACACATTTAAAATATTGCCTTTCTGCTAAGTATCCCAGAGACAAACTCCAGCTCTTTTCTCTAACTATTTTAAGAACTGTTACACTGAGAAATTAAACAATGTATATTTGTAATGTAAATAATACCATAATACTAAAGTGCATAATACAAAAGGAGACTTCATTAATCACATAATGTGTTTACTATGAATTATGAATTTTGACACTATTTAAATTAATATTTTACATGTGAGAAAAAATAGACAGTCTCTCTTTGCTTTATTTTTTCTTTTCATTTCAGAATGTCTCTATTGCCTCAGAAGGAGACGGGAAGTATCTGTAAAACCAGCCTAAAAGGAGTAGCCATAAACTAGAAGTTTAAGGAAAGTTTCAGAGGGAAAGTTCTTATAAATGTCTTGTTGAGCTTGTAGGCCAAGTAGCTTTAGAAATATGTGCTTCAAATAGGCATCCAGGTATTACAGTGCTGATGAGAAAAGAAGAGATTAATTTCTTTTGCTGGTGAAAATTCACTGTGGCTGCATATCTCTTAAATATTGACCATGGCATACACATTTTGCTGTCACCTCTTTTATATCCCACCATTTCTGCTGAAGACTTTACAAAGGAAATCTGTGGAACTGGAACTGCTCTCAGGCACTGCTTGGACAACTAACACTTGCCTGGCCCAGAGCTGTGCAAAGAACTCTTCTGGCAATCTAACCTAATACATAATAGAGTGCCATGCCTGGGAACGTTCCCTAGCACTCTGTAATCTACTGGCAAAGATACAACTAAGGGAGCCTGTAGAAAAGACTAACAGCTGCTGCCTTCCTTGTGACCTGTAAAACCCCCAAGAATTTCAGATACACAAAAGAACAGAGGAGTGATAGACTCAAATACACATCAGCAAGTGAAGAATGTGAAGGGTGGGACAACAGACAAGTGAGGCTCCTGTGACCTGAAATGCTAGGCAGCAGCCATGGTGTTTTTAATCATATTCAGTCTGAGATCTTTGTGATGACCTGAGCAGAAGCAATGCTCCATTGCTGCTAAACTCTGTACGTTCAAACAAATCAATATATGCTTTACCTGGAAAAGTTTATAACCTAAACAGTCAGAGTTGAATAAAAGGGAAGAGAAAAAAATTACTTTCTGTGTTTTACAGGTGGAGGACTTAAGTCACAATGAAGTTCAGATTTAGACTCAGTCTAAACGGATATTAGAAACCTAACAACAACATCCTACTTTCTACTCCAGGGACTTAATCAGGCGATCACATTTTTCTTGAAAAAGAAGAAACCCTTGCTACATTTATTGAATAAATTCATTGCTAAAAAATGAATTACAGCTATAACACAGTAATAAAGCCACAAATCTTTTAACAGGACATATACAAGCCCCGCCNNNCCCCAAATCTTAGAAACCCTGATGTGTCACCCATAATGTTAGAACCTACTGAAAGCTGTCTTCTTGATCAAGCCTACCAACAGCATTCAAGAGCATTTCACAAGTAGGACTCAGATTAGGCTGCACTTTTGGTAATATGAAAAACAGTATTTCTGAGGAACCTGCACACATCGTCATAGAAATAGCCAGCGTATTAACACACATAGCTAGCAGCTCTTCATACTTTCCACACAAAGCAAATTCTTTGGTATTTATATTATAGGAAAGCTCATAGCACTTCTCAAGCTTGGATCCCAAGGATAAGCTTATGAAGGGCAGAGTATATTTTATCTGTCTTGATTTAATCAGGTATTTTCTTAGATCTTGCTATTCTAATGTAGTATGGCATGTAAATAAATATAACCTATATTAGATGTGGCTTTTCAGTACCACTTAGAAGTGAAGGACTCTATCAGAGTTGCTTTCTCTGTTCAGCTTGAGGTCAGTGACTGTGACAATGTTTAAATTCCACTGCACTGTTTTCTCTAGAGGTTTATAATTAGACCTTTGAAAGAAGAAATGCCTTTTTATTAGTAGTGGCACAGAAATAGATTCAGAAGCAGAAATATATGCAGTAGAATATCATTACATCTTCATAGAAATTAACATAAAAAAGGTTTTGATTCATATCTATGCAGGCTTTTGTCAATGAACAATATTCATGTATTTGTGAAGAGAGCACAGGGCAGAATATTTCAGGGAACAATGAAAGCATTACTGCCTATTTAAGGAAAGTGGTTTCTGAAAAGCTATCTTTTTCTCTCTGCTTGTTTGTGGAAAACCATTTTTATAAGATTTTGCATTTGTTATTTGGAAATAAATATTAAGAAAGGGAACATGACAATGCTATTAATTTTTAAGTTAAACCAAACATTAGAAAACATTTATGTGAGGAACAGCTTTAAAAAAGAACAGATGCTAATTTATTTTAATTATGCCCAGGAATTTTCTTTTAATATATTCATCTGCACACAGGTTCTAGTTCCATTTACTGTTTCTCCACAAATCCATCTCTCAGCCTTTTTGAAAGCTCTCCAGTAATATTGGAATACCCCTCTTTAGCCAAAGTCCCCAAACACTTTTCTCTTTTTAAGATGTCTTCCTCTAAGAATGCCTCAAAGAAATGGGGCATGTAATCAAAGCAAATCTGGGTTTTCAATTGATTATAAATATGGCTGCTTACCGAATAAAAAAGAAATTAATTCAAAGAAATATATACGCATGCTGTTGAACATCAGCATTCTGCAGCTGAATGTCAGGCTCGAGGAACATAAATTGAACAAAGGTAAGGATATCTCTCCTTTACCTTGTATTTATAGACTCTCCTTAAATTACAGGCTGAGTCAGGGACTACGTGGGCATGAAGAACACCGATTTTTGCAGTGTGAAAAGTAGTATCAATAATAAGACTGAGAAAACACCTACGTGGGTGTGTACATATAGGACTGTACATTTGCAAATGAAGACGAGAAACCAAAAGCTCCCCCATGGAAAGCCTCTGAGACCACTAGGTGTCAATCTTGTTCCATGTTTCCTTTTGGCCGTATTTCAACCAGCTAGTCAACAGGGAGTTTCTGCAAAATTTAAGTTTTTATACCCCTAACATTTTATGTCTCGTAGTTTTATTATGTGCACTACTGTCCACTAGGGATCATACTGCAACACGTATTTTCTTTCAGCCCACAGCTTATTGTTGTTCTGAGTTCTGCGGTCAAAAGTCACCACCTTGCTTGTCATTGCTGCTTTCATGAGTTCCTTAAAACAAAAAAATGTGATAATAAACAGTCTTCATGCCTTGCCTGAGGCATTAGTGTTATGATTTGGGCATGAAATGTCGGTTTAACATTTTATTTTTAAAAAAGAACAGCTAACATGATTTAGTTCAATATAGTGTCTAGGTAATTTGATAAAAAATAATTAATCAGTATTTCAAAAGGTTTATTCAGATCTTCTACATGTTATTTGCTAAGTAAATAATTACACATTTTTTAGATATTTTAGCATGTTATAACATTTAAACCTTTATCAAGGAATTTTAAAAACAAGGTTTTGCCCCTTTATTTTCTTTAATTTTAGGATTTTCTGCTATGCCATTCAGCTTATTTTAAACCAGTATCTAGGTATTTAAAGGTTTCACCACTGCTTTAATTTCCATTGCTTTTGCTTGGTTTGCATCAAAGTTTCAGTAACATCCCCTGTTTGAGCAAGGACAGAATAATAGACTGGCTTACTAGAGGTTGCAGTGGAATTAGACAAATATGACAGGGCACTAAAATAGCGTTGCAAGTATAACAAACATATCCTGGATTATTTTGATAAAAGCTGCACACTGTTTAGGGTGGCTTCTCTCCCTATATATCCAAGCACAACTGACAAAAAAGACTTAAGATGCATTTTAGGCTTTTAGAAGTTTTGGTATTTTTTTAAAATGTATTTCTGACACGTCAATGACTTTTTTTCTAAGCAAAATCACATCAATATTTTACCTGGGTGAAACAATCCACTTACATATGTTCTGTTTACAGACTGTTATGACATCCTTTGAGGTTTAAATTATCTGCCTGACATTCTTAAATAATAGCATAAACATACATTTCATAACATCCAGCAAATTGAAGAACATGCAGTTTAGCCTAACAGTTCCCTCATAATTTTTGGACCTTTGGATGTGTGAAGGGTATGTTATTACACATATTCACACTGCAGTATGTTTTTGTGTAATACTCTATGCTCTTCACTACTCCAGAAAAAGAAAGCTATTAGCCCTGTAATATCAAGAAATAGCTTTAGCATGGAACAGAGAAAGGTAAGAGAGTAAGCAAACCTCAGCACCTGCTCTTTCAAAGTTCTTACTGTTTAGAGCTACAGTCTGTTTTTCATAACTTCAGTGACACAAAGCTAGTTGGAAAACAAAATGCTGTATAATACCAGAAGGTGAAGGTATTAGGCAACCTGGATTGCAATTCTATTGGTTTATTAGAAATAATTATTACACAGAAAGAAATTAAGTTTTCTTTTGTTGTTACTAGGAAAATGAACAATGTCATTAGAGTAAGAAAGAAAAGAATGAGTTCTATGCTTCCACTGACCTTTGTTAGCAGGATTAAAGCAATTCATTAGTACAGTGAAGTTCAAACTGTGGTAACTTAGCTTTGTCTATTCTCTGTCATGTTTATGTTATTATTATTTTTATTGCAATCTACACAACTCCACAACAAAACAAAACCATTTATAAGTGAAGTTTGCCATGCATTTTAAAGCACTGTTTTTAAGTGTGTTAGAATAGACCTTTGGGCTGTTTTTATGAACAGCTATCAGGTCATGAGATTTCCTCATGAACAAAATAGCTCCCTTTAGAGAACCATTCACAGGCTTCCATTGAGCGTACGTATCAACGCATGGTGTATTTCAGACATAAAAGATAATAAATAAAAAATAATTAATAATTTGCTATCTTTCTTAATAACAAAGACACCATTTCAAAACAAGCAACCCAAATACATGCCCACTTTGATTGTGCCATACATGTATGCCCACTTGACACAGAACGTACATCTATGATGGTATCTTACTTGTACCTCTTCTTACTAAGGTCATGTTACATAGTAATTTGCCTTCAGAACACCCATATCAAGTAAAGGCTTTTTGTGGGAGGGATATACTTCATAAGTTTGGGTGGCCTTCTGCTTGATGCAAATGTTTCTATAGCTGCAACTCTATGCCTGTCACGTATTCTACCACAAGATACACCAACCTTCCTATTCACTCCACTAATTTTAAAGCACATTTTATTTACTCATGGTAATACAATGTGCTTCCAAGAAAGCAATGCATGACAAAGCAAGTGCCACATTTTTGTTGATTTCTCTTGCCAAATAGCTGTAGTATTTCAAGCTGGAGTGTGAGGCACCCCATAAAGTAATCTCCTTGCTTTCAGTACCTATGAAGTGTCGTGATTCTATATATCTCCATGTTCTAATGTGGGTGAGGAACCTGCAATGTAGCCAGCCTGCTAAATATGTCCTAAAATCTCTGCAAGCCCAAGCATTATATGCTCATTAATTTATAAAACTGGATTACTGTAAGATCTTTTTTTACAGAATTAGTCAAAGGAAGCAAGGATCCAGTTATCAACTCATGTCTGAGCTGGTGGAGAAAGTTACCTCAGCTACTGAACTGTCTGAATCAGTCAGGTGTGGGATACTTGGAAAGCAATGGGCAAAAAGCAGGCCTCAAGGACGAACTGTTGCTACAAGTTTGATGAAGCAGGCACAAAAAAGTAGAACAAGGTTAGA
>JANZLQ010000017.1:7172148-7191308 GCA_026212715.1 Elanus axillaris | reverse complement strand
TATTGGCAGAGGGAATCGTTCGCATGATCGGAAGTCCTTAACCAATCAAATTATCGCTTTAGGCGCGTGGACAGCACGTGCTAACCAATCACCAAATGGCTTATGCATGAGCAGGAACTAAAATGTATATATAAGCCGAGCTATTTGGGCAATAAAGTGGCATTTCCTTGATCATATTGGTCGTGTGCAGTGTCCGTGACTTCCGCTTCAACAGTCAGGGATTTTTATGTAATGGCTACATTAAACTTGTTGGTTTGTGATGGTATGTTTAAAGGTGTGTGGTTGGGTCACATTTGCTCTTCTAAAGACATATATATTCAGAATCTTTTCCTATGGGTAGTTATCTGTATAAACCACATTCCTCTCTCATACTTGAAATTTTCTCGGCACTAAATAATTAAAGATATTTTTGTGCTACATTTACTCTGGCCAAGTAGAGCATACTGTGGGCAGCTGTTTGGCTGAAATGGTTGCCTCATACTGTCCAAGATAGTTACCTATATCATACAAACAAGTGGACAGTTGTGAACTTTCTATTTGCTGTAATGCATTTAATTTTGTCTCCAAAAGGAATTAAGTTAAAATTAAATTTTAATAAGATACGGACCTATTGTCTGTGTTAAATAGATTGGACAGACTTGAAGGTAAATCTGCATGTATAACCTATGTAAAATTAGCAAAAATTAGCAAAAATTAATTATTGGCACTTTTTGTGAACCTTTTTTGGTGAACCACAATGTTATGTGTGTTTTAGAAGAGATTTCTTGGAGACAGGTGTAGAAAAGATAAAGAGAAGGTTACAGAAGTGTTGCTGATATGCCATGGATGGAGACAGAAGGCAATTGTCTATTAGGAAGAGACTCAAGCTTGCCTAATTATGTCTTTACACCACTCCTAAAAGTTGAAACATTGCTGGAAACCAGACCACTCGGGCTACATATCCTTATATTGACTACATTTCACATTAGATAATGAAGGAATACTTTATATGGTCCAAACTTATGGATAAATACTACATGTTGTCATCTATAGCACAATATATGAACTTAGCAGTAAAAGAAATGAGCCACCTGATAAATTTCAGATGTTTCTCTCCTTTAACATAAAGTAACAGTTTAATAGCATTTGGTAATATCTCTACAAAATAGATTTTTCATATGTGAAGATGCAAAAAAGGAATGCTTTGTTTCTGATATTTAGAGATCTAACTGATAAATGAATGCTCTTCTAAATTTTCTCTTTTTTTTAGCTCCCTATTGCAGCTTTGGTTTGACTTCAAGCTCAATCTCTTCAAAATCCTCTGTCGACTCCCTGCCTTTGCTGCATCTAGAATTTAATTGCTGTAGTCTGGTCTCCATTTCTCATTCAGAGTGAGATGGCAGTTGAGAAAGACCAACTACTGGCAACCCCTGCCAGAGTTTTTCTGCTTCCAGTTGCTTTTGCTATATGGCTTTGCATGACGTTGTGGATATTGGTTCAGCAAATGTCATATCAGTGCAATCATGTTCATTTGCCTGGATCTGCAGCAAAGTAGAAAGAGCTGTGGGAAAATGTAGACTGTTTGTATGATCTCTGCTTAAATGAAAATGCATTTTGCATTGTAGTACTTGCATGAAGCCAGAGGTGGAAAAAAGGAAAAATATCCAGTTCACTGCTGTTTTGAATGTAAAAAAGTAGAACCTCACCGGTCTTGTATGAGGAAATGTAATGCAAAATAAAGGTAAAACATAAAGAGCATACAAGTTCTCTTAATACTGAAGGGGTCTACATTAGTCCTATAGTCTTTAATTAGCAAACACTGTACTGACACACAAAATAATAAATTAAAAACATTTAGCTATTGAGCTACTTGCAGTGAATTTTCAACTGCTAGCAGGAAGTTTGAGTCTCAAAAGAAGTCCTTACTTTTGATCTCCATTGAAATTTGAGTGACAAACTGTGACTTGCTAAACTACATATGAAGTAAGGCAATAAAGCCTAAATTACTGAACTAACTGCTGCCAACCCCTGTCAATGCTAGTAATGTGGTCATTGATGTAATAGACTTATACAACACCTTCCATAATTACACCAGAACGTGAATGACTAGGTCTTTAGTCCAGGGGCAGCTTTAGTCCAGTCTTGGGTCTGAATGTATCTCTCCTGTGAGGACAAGCTGATTTACCTGGGACTGTTCAGCCTAGGGAAGAGAAGGCTCAGTGGGATCTTATCAACATATGTAAACACTTGAAGGTAGGATGCTGAGAAAATGAAGCCAGACTGTTTTCAGTGGTGCCCAGCGTCAGGACAAGAGGCCGTGGGCACAAATTGAAACACAGGATGGTTCATCTGAACATCAGGAAACACTTTTTCACTGTGAGGGTGACCAAGCACTGGCACAGGTTGCCCATAGAGACTCTTCCTCCTTGGAGATATTCAAAAGCCACCTGGACATGGTCCTGGGCAATCTGCTCTAGGTGGCCCTGCTTGAGCAGGGGGTTGGACCAGATGACCTCCAGAGCTCTCTTCCAACTTCAGCCATTCTGTGATTCTCTAGTTTACCTATCAAATTATACCTCATCAATAATTTCTTTTAGTGGTGGAAGAGAAACAAAGGGGAGTTTAAGATGAAAGCTTAAAAAAACTGCACCTCACTGATCATGACACAATTTTACAGATATTCATATTGACATGCAAGTGTGTTCAATTCTAGTTTGAGGTTTCATGAGTGACCAGTCTGGCTAAGTGGCCTACTTTCTTTTATTTGAAAGTTCTGTCTTGCTTTATGCAAAATATGTGTGTAGGCTAGTTACAAAGTGATCAGCCCTGTCCTGCCTCTAATCTGCTCCTATGCTTTCTAAAAACCACAGTCTCTGTGGGTAGTGAAAATATTGCTGTCAGGGCCAGCAGATGCACTAAAAGTGTTGTGGTCAAGAAAACAGCTTTGTTTCCTTTATAAAGAATTGGTTTTATCTTTGGCGCAAGCATGCGTTTGAGGCATGCTTGGAATGCTGGCTGCTCTCTGTCTAGCCTATGAATAGATGGACCATGAAGGGCAACCCACTGCCTTCTGTGTGCACTATATTATATATAAATAGGTATATATTTGCCAATAAAAAACTACCAGACAAATTATGGCCTACCTGTCACATCAGAGAAAACGCTTATCTACAAAGTGTAGTTACCTGCAATTTAGAAGACATGCTAAGTTTCTGGTTTCTTATGTTTACGATTAATTGATGGAGATGAAGTAAGAGAGAAATACTGCTTTCTTTCACCCTACTGATGGAAACTACTGGACTGACTCATTCTTAGATACCTAAATTACTTAAGCTGAATTGTAGCATAACTTGCACCACTGGGTATAAAGTGGTTAATTCTAAGAAAGAACAAAATCCATGAGGAAGAGAGATCTTCCAGCATAACTGACAAGTTTCTCTTGTAGCAACTCCATACTCTAGACCTTGTTTTTACTGCCTGTTTTAACCCCATGAATCACTCACATTTGTTTGATTCAGGGAAAATTAGGAGAAAAATTAAGATCTTCCTGTATATTTATATTTTATACAGCTTTTCATTGCTTTGGAAATTTTCTTTGGTATTGTGTTACAACTGAAGGCTAATAATGAAAAATTTACAGTTTCGCCAGCAAGTCACTGCTACAGAAAATTCTGGATCTCTGTACGCTATGATGGCAGCATCTCTCCGTTGCTCATTTTAGATCAGTAAAAGACATTTTGGAATCTTAGCCAATTAACAGCTCTACACAGTTCAGTATACTTAATCTAATAGTTACTGCACTTAGCTGAATGCTTATGAAAAATTTACAATTTAATCCTTTCTTTCCCTCTTTAAAGAAACACTTGTATAGAAATGGTACATAATTTTGACCATCTTTGTTATGTATGTTCTGCAAAACTTCTAACAAACAAAAATATTTTTGAGATGGATTTTTATAGGCTTTGTAACATATTTGGGGCTCACTTTTCTTGTCAGCCTGGACAAAAATAATCTTTCCTTTTACAAAATTTCAGTTACATTTTGAGAAACCTGAAAAATAAAAGCTACTCAGGTGTGATTTATGTTAACATATTCTCTTACACACCATCTGTCTAGGCCACATTTAGCAGGCATGAAAACCTGGCAAGAAAATAAAGAATGACAATATATATAAATACCAAAAGGCTTTGTGCTAAAGTGTGAAATACAGTAACCTTGTCATTTTAACTGACTACTCCACACAGATCCTAAAGAAGTCCAATTACACAGATCCTATGTGGTGGTGCATTTTCCCCCGTGACAACCTGAAAGTGTGCAACTGTAGGCATTGAATACTTTCAGCATTTAACTTTACTAACTTACTGATTGCTTAATACTCTCAAACTACAGAATCACAGAATGACTGAGGTTGGAACGGACCTCTGGAGATCAGCTAGTCCAATGTCCCTGCTCAAAACAGGGCCAGCCAGAGCAGGTTGCTCAGTACTGTGTCCCATCAGGTTTTTGAATATCTCCAAGAATTGAGATTCCCAAACCTCTCTGGGCACCCTGTTCCTGTGTTCAACCACTCTCACATTAAAAAGTTTTTTCTTATGTTCAGATGACATCTTCTGTGTTTCTGTTCATGCCCACTGCCCAACTCCCCCATCCTCGTCATCAGGTATGTATCTTGATAATATCCTTCTGATCCTTCTCTTCACCTTTATTATCCTAGTGGTCCTTCGCTGGACTTGCTCCAATACGCCCATGTTTCTTTTATACTGGGGAACCCTGAGATAAGCACAGCACTCCAGGATGTAAAGTACAAGTCACATAATTAATTAGTATCATGTGTTTCTACATTGTAACTGCACAATTCCTTTTTAATCAACTTCCTATAAATAACCTTTTGTTGCTGTTTGGAAAAAAACATAGGAAAAGCAGTGCCAAACAACTCCTGAACTCTTGTTGGTCCAAAGTATCCTGAGGGTTGTTTTTTTTATTTGGTGTTGTGGGTTTGTTTTTTTTTTTAATTTCAGAGGAAAAAATTGTATGTCCCAATAGGAACTATTTAACATGGGATTTACCAGCACATGATGAGTCACAAATATGTCACAGAAATAAAGCAAGGAGACTTAATGGCAACCAATTTCCTAGAAAAGTGTCAGCTAGCACCAACCTATCATCCCCCATGGAACGCTGAGGCTATGTGTTCATGACCAACGAATAAGTATGGATGTGCACAGCAAAATAATTGGTGGGCTTGGGCACCACATTTTTAGGGTTTCTCTACTCTGAATTAGTTCTAGGCTGGCCCTCATTAACTGAATGATGATTTGCTTCAGGAGAGCACTAAGCTTGTTACTGAAAAACATTTCAAGTTTACTTTTCTCCAAAAAGAATCCATTCCATGTGTCCAAAGACAGTTTGCAATGTGATCCAAAACAAAGTGGAGATGACTGGGATGCTCACTTCAAAGTTGGACTCTGATCCAACCTAAAACATTTAATATGAACACACTTCAAAGCCCATACTTAATTCAAGACCAAAGGCTCAAGGAAAAGAGGACTATGTCTCTTAATGATCTCTTCTCTTTGAAATCTAGCTTCTAAGACAGTCTGTGAGATACTAAATTGTTATCTTGAGCTGCTTGTCTCAAAGATTGTTTGTTATGAGAGGCTGCACTATCATGCCAAGCCATTCATTTCAAGCACTGTTTGTTGTGATGAGCCAGTTACCCCACAGATTGCCTCTTTAAACAGGGCACTCCTCTGTCCATAACGACGATTACCAGGCCACTGAGGTACCCGGGGAGCAGACGGGCTGGAGCCAGTGAAGAATGTGGAGACTAACTTTCTCATGGAAACTGTAGTCTCTGAGCTAAGATGCTGGTTTTTTAGTATTGATCACGCGAAGGTTGAATGTTGTATGGTAGACCGAACCCGCAGCATGTGAACAGTGCAAGAACAGTACATATCTGCACGTATCATCGAACTCTGCCCTATAAAAACTGTGGAGACAAGCCGTGGTGTGCACCCACCACCAAAGAACTGTAGACTGAGGACCAACGGGACACCGCTGGATCCATGGTGGTGACTATCCTTGCAACTCTTCCCAGCTGCTTGCTTGAGTTCTGCCTTTTCTTCCGTTCTATCCTATCGCTAATATTTTCTACTTTTGATAATAAAAGCTCTTTTGGTTATATGACATTTGACCTCATTTGTGTCTTAACCCCTCTCTTGGTATCATATTGAAACCTTCCCTGACATTGGATTGGGAAACAGTCTGAGAGGAAATTAATTTCTGATGCATCATCCGCCGTCTGTTGGACCAATAATAATGCTAAGATGGTTTAGTGGGAAATGCAGAACTTCTGTTTTGCTGGTATTCATTCCTTCTGGCATAGTGTTCAATGATTGGTGTTTCACACGGAAAGTTTATTTGAAATACATGAACAACCACATCAATTGCCATTACCAGCCAACTTACTAGAAATTCACATAAAGGAAGTGCATAATCAGTGAGTTTTCCATACTAGCAATGTATCTTCTATTCTCTAAGTATTTTTTTTAAAGCTACATCCTTATTGAAAACACATTCATATAATGGGTTACTCTCTACTAACTTCAGTACAGTTTGCATCAAACGTAACTTTCCACACTTGTTCTACAGATGCATTATACAGGAACAGAAATAGCACATATCAATAAGAACTTATAGATGCAGGGGAAAAGTGAGGTTGCAGAACTCCATATAAATCAGCAGAATAAAGTAAACGTTTTGTTTTTAAAATTGTGAATAGTAGTATGCTAGGACACACAGCTACATACTAAGAGCAGTAATAAGCCAGCACTGTACATAGCAGAACTGATATTTATTTACTACCTTGCTCTTGATACCATGACACTCACTTCTAAAAAAAAGGCATTAAGTTTATTAGTTAGCTTTTTAGTTAGTTGTACTTCTATAGTCAATGTGCAGCAGCAGTGTTATAATAAAAAGATTGGTTTTCAGTGATAACGTGCCATATAAACCTGTCATTTATATTTCCATTTAATCTGGGAACTCTGGATTATGAGATGAGTCAGGATACGTTTTTTAAAAAAAAAAATCAGATATTCAAGTATTTAGTATTTTAAGCCTAACATAAATTCTTAGTCAATTTCTGTCATTGAATATTATTTGAAATTTGATACCTTTAATACTTAACTTTAATAGTTATTTTATAATATCTATATTTAGCATTATATTCAGCAATTTCCTCACAGACCATAGTCTGGAAAGGATGAGCTCACTGTTAGAGGTGAAAGTGAATGGCCACAGGAAAGGCAGGTCATTGTTCAGTTGTTAAGTGATTACTTATACTCATATAACTATATAGCATTTCAATATCTCATTAAAAAAGTATAACACAAAGAACAAAATGGAGAGAAAAGCAGAAAGGTAATAAAGAACATGCCTGTGATCAGCCAACACAACCTCTACATGAATGTGAATTTTGGAAGGTCATATATCCTTCCCACAATATTATTCTTAGGGCCTGACCAGAATGGAACAACTGTGAAGGTAAACAATATTGCAATTAAAGTCTCCTCTACCTATAGAAAGTGCTGAAATAGTTCCCATCTCCCAAGGAAATTAAGTTTTTTCAGGAGGATGATTTTATAGATGTATGTGCATTAACACACCTACTATCTGGAGTCATGTTGCAATTTTATTAACATATCAACACATGCACTACAAACATCAAAGTCTGAAATTCTTTTTCTTATCACTTCATGAAGCCAATTGATGCTCCTGTGCTTATCTACCATCTGAAAGAGATTTCTCCAAGTTTCTTGTTTTCTAACTTTCATGATTCCTGGCGTCAACATCAGATACTAATTTTGACTTTATCAAAGAGTGTTTTCCTCTTTTCTCTCTTTTAAGTCAGTTCTGTCCTGCATTCAGCTGGGATGCAGTTAATTTTCACAAGAAAATGGGAGGAGGCACAGCCAGCAGAGCTGACCTGTACTAGCCAAGAGGATATTTGATACCATATGATGTCATGGTCAGTATACAACTGGTGGAGTTGGCTGAGGGGAAGAGAAATCATGGCTCCGGAATGGGCTGAGCTTTGGGTTCCAGGTCATGTGCAGTTTCATTGTGTATCACACACCTTATAGTGTTTTTTAGTATTATTGTTATTACTGTTTCTTCTCTCCTTGTGCTGTCCTATTAAACTGTCCTTATCTCAGCCCATGGAGTTCTACCTTTTTCTTCTGATTCTCCTGCCCTTCCCACTGAGGGGGATGAGTGAGCAAGCAGCTGCGTGATGCTTTGCTGCCAGCTGGGCTTAGAGTGCCTCATGGTTTCTAGTAACTGGGTTGGGGGGCTGTTGAATCTATAACGCCCTGACCATGTTGGAAACAATAAATTACTTTTTTTTTTTCTGCCTCCCTTCAAGCCTTTTACTTCCTATCCCACCTCTCTGACACAGCTTGAACAGAATTTTCTGTGGGAGTGAGTTAACTGACCCTTCAGCTCATCTCAATTTCTGCATCCGGAAAATGTTGCTGATATCACCAACCTGTTGCATAATGATACTGTGAGACATAAAGTACTATAAAAATGAAAAAAATATAATCTCATTACTTTCTATTTTCGTGTCTACTGGAATAGTGGTTTAATTCTGGATATACCAGTTTTAAAACCACAACTTTATAAAACATACACCAGTTCTAACTTTTACTAGAATACCTAGACTTGAAATGTGCTTACCTATGAAGGCAGTTATTTTATATGTTTACTTTTTTATTACGAGACCTTAATTGGAAGTTTGCTCATCAGGCTATGGAGTGTTTAATTAAACTCAATGAAGAAAACACTGAGAGAAAAAAAAAGCAAGCTCTTAAATGTGTTACTTTTTTCTGGTTTTACAATGACATTTTTCTCCCTGATTATCCTATCTCATATTAATAAACAAAACAATAAAAACCCACCTCTGGATTCTGTTAATTTAAATATTGGCAGCTTTCAGGCTTATTTTGTATTCTCAGCGTGGCTTGAGTTTTTTAGCATCTCCAAGAGAGCCTGGAGGGGCTTTTTTCATTGGAGTTCACAACTCAGGCACAAAAAATACCATTTCTTTGCTGCTTTTATTTTGTCATTAGGGAGGGGGACTGCTTGCTCACTGCAGCATTTGGATCTCCTTCAAAGTTAATGGAACATGTTTGTGCATCGACACGAAGACAGAGGAATGTGGCCACCTTTTTAAGGAGAAGATATGAGAATTTACATTCCAAGTTGATATTACACTTATTAACTAGAATGCTGTCTTGCAAATGTAATCTGGAAATGAAAGAAATAAGCAAATGGTGCAAGACGTAAGCACTTACCTGGTGGCACTCTACCCTGTGTAAGCCCTCTCCTCTTCAGGAATATTTCCCCACTCAGTGAGTTAATCTTCCACTCAGAGAGGGCACATGCAGAGCATGGATGCTGAAATTTTGTTTAGTCACAATACTGAGAGAACTGTTTAACCTTTTCTAGTGTTAATAATGTTTCTGTATCAGTGCTTTTCCATGAATAGTAACAACAGCTTAGCCACACTCTTTCTCCATTATTTAACTTGAGGTGCACTTTAACACATCTGTGTCATCCATAGATACCTCCCTTGCAAAAATACTTGTACTAAGGTTAGGCATACAAATTATCTTTTCAATATATGGATTGAATGGAAAAGATTTTCTTTTCTAAGTAAAGGATTTCTCCCATTATTATTGTGGAATACAGAATTTTTTCTTTGTCAGTTGCATAGTTAAATCTAGCCTAAAAAATAAAGTGACTGTAGAATACCCATACTAAAAAGAAATAATGGAAATATTCTGATCTCAGTTTAGGCCAGTAATAGAGTTGGATTTATGCTGTCATGAGACTAGAACTTGAGTCATCATTTACAAAAAAAAAAAAAGAGGACACTATCCTAAATTTTCTGTTAGCAGACTAAAGATAATTCTCAGACAGCTACAGCCTGCAGACTATATGCTCCCTCCTCCCCTTGCCTTGCAGCAGCATGTAAAAACCTCGAGAGAAGTTAGGGATTAATTTAAAAGCCTGAGCTGCAGGGAGGATGGCACGCACAATGGGATAGATAAAAACTATGTCACACTGATTCTTTAAGCCTGGCTGTCTAGAAGGTAAAGAATAAATCCTCCTGAGAAGTGGAGAAATCAAAAGGAGAAAAAACTGGAATAGAAATGGTTTCAGAACACAGGGATCCATAAGCAGAGAATGAAAAAAAAGGACCTGATTGTTCAGAAAACAGTATATTTACATTAAGTTTGGTTTTCATTCTCTTGACGTTTGACAACATTAAAGCAGTACAAAATACAGTGAACAGTAGAGACTCTAGAGGTGAAATTTTATTTTATTTATACTGGTGTAAATTAACTGAAAAAAATGAGTTTTATGATGATGTAATAAGAGAACAGTCAGTCATATTTTTCAAAAAATATCTATCTTATCTAACATTTTCAATGAGGTAATTTTTTTATACAAACAGAAAGCACAAAAATGCTGCTGTCACATCCAGTATGAGATGTAGCAAAGACTTCAGAAGCATGAGAAGTAGTGCAGGGAAAAAATGACAATCTAAAAAGGTGCCAGAATTTGCAATAACCTTCCAGTGAGAATCATGAAGGAGAAAAACAATGAATGTTTAAAAAAGAAAAAAAAAATTATATGTTAACTTTAGCATGGAACTGGATCTGAGTATCCTTTAGTGTTTGGAACTGGAAAAAGAAGGTGAAAAAGGAAAAGGTCCCTGGACAAATCATGGGAATGTGTGAAGGAGGAACTGGGAGGCCAAGTGTGCTCACTCTGGAAGCACACTTTGCTTATAAAAGGTACTGCAGATCTCTGTGCCACACTGGAGACTGGAGACCATATGTTTGAAAAAAAGGCCAAAAAAAGTTCGAAAGGAATTTGCTTCACTTCTTTTCAGTCTATCTTCATGGTGAATTCAAGATCAAAAAGAAATGGAAATGCAGCTTCTCAGATCAGCATAGACCTTTGTTCCAAGGAAAACTAAAATAAATTTTAAAAGTTTTTAGTTACCTAAATGTTTCTTGAACTTCTATGGTAATTCAAAATAGCTAAGAAACACAGATATAGGAGAAAACCAACTTGTCTGGACTGCAAACCTCTCTGTTTTGTAAGTAGAGGCAAGGAACATGAAGAAGTTACAGGCTTTCCTACAGTATCTAAGCAGAGAAATGCTCTTGTTAGTCCTGCTTTGCATTCAAAGGTGAGATATATACACTCCTGTGTCGAGACCGTGAGACAAACATCTTTTCAATGGCACACAACTTAAAGCAGCTTTCTAATGGTGGCATCATAGTGCCACAACAGGATCATAAATTAGTCTGAGCCTTGAAGTCAAGCTCCCTAAACATTTTCCCCCAGTGCACTCTCCATAAGACCACAAGAGGTTTTGCACTCAAAAAGGCGTCTTATAGTAAAATGTAAATTAGAGGAATCCACTTTTCATATGCACACACACACAAAAAAAAGAGTGGGTCATACACAATAGAAATGAGACAGATTTACACAAAAATCTGTTTCTGACCAGTGTGTTCTGGCAAGGAAGGTCCTCATTTTAGTACTTCCAGTGGCTTCCAGGAATCTCTGGTCTCTTCCCTAGGAAATATTTCTGTCATCACGAATGGCTGTCCCTGTCTGTCCTTTGCTTCTCTTACTGAACTTTCCCAAGCTGTCAGCTTTGCTGACCTCTTTCTTCCTCCTTTCGTCTGTGTTGCACCTTGTAGTCTCAAAATGTCTCTGCCCTTGGGTAGAGTAATTACAGTACAGCAGCATTGTGACTGGGATAGAAAAGGCTTCTGTTCTTCTAATGGATATTGGTGGGAAACTCCTCATCTCCTCACAGCGACTTTAATTTTAAAAGGAACATACCAAAAAACCTGAGAACAAACTAATAACAAAAAAAATTCAGTCTGGCATAGTGATATTCCCATTTCTTTCCTCTGGATGTGAAATGCAGAGTTACCACTGTCTTGATCGTTCATCACCAACCAGTAGATTAGGTAGTTACTTCAACTCATGAAATACTGTCAGGTGTGGAAAAGTCTCTTGTGAAAGATTTTGTCTTTCTTATTCTTATATAAAGGAATTTATTTTACAATCCTGCAATCTGGATCAATCAAATACACTTGAGGTGATGTAGTTCTCACACAGCTGAGAAAGCTGTATATAATACTATAAACAGTTGCAAAAGTAGTCACATAATTGCCTTATTTAAATTCATCACATACATGGTATAAAGACGCATTTATGTACACAAAAAAGCAGCTCATCAGTAAAGGGGAACACAACTTTCCAAAGCTAGAAAACGAAACTAAGAGAGGGCCCCTCTTAAACAACGATAACTTCTGCTTTCATCTCTACTTATGTCTTTGGTTTTGGGAGCACAGCATCAGGGGAAGGAATGTGCAGGAGACTCAGGATTCATGCATAGCATGTTGCAGTCAGGAAACAAAAAACCAAAGCAGATGTAATTACCCATAAGGCAACTGAGATGTGATTTAACAACTAGAGAGCATCAGTGACCAGCAGAGTATGCAAGCAGGGCCTTAGCACTTAACAGAGGAGTTGGCATGCAAGGCTGTCAGTGCAACAAGCACGGTGATGCAGCACATGACCTAGTCCTCAGCGCTGCCTGGAACAACTGGCTCTGTCATGTCAGAGGCCCTGACCCAAAAAGGAGGGAGGACAAAGCTGTCCCTGTTTTAGGCTTTAGGAAGTGCTGAGTGTTCCTCTCTAATTCTTGGGGGAGATACCTTGGGAAGGTATGCTCTAGCTGAGTTGCTGAACCACCAGGATAAGGGATTGGAGGACGAAGTAAGCTAGTCATATGGCATCAGAGATATCAACTGAGAGATGGAAAAGCTTTTATGGACATGTTTTTATCCATCTGGTTATCTCCTGGAGGAACAAGGACTGCTGGGAAGGGGCAGGACTCATGTAACAAAGTAGAGCAAGAGCAGATATGCCAACAGCCTTGCTAATCTAGCAAGTAGAACCTTAAATTAGTTTTTTGGGGGATTGGACATAAAAGCAAAAAGAGGAAGGGAGAAACAAGAGACTGCAACCTGAACAGGAGTCAGCAATGTAGCCTTGCAGCAGTGAAGGCTAACTGCATACTGGACCATATTAGTAAAATGCAGCCAGTTGGTCAAAGGAAATTATTATTCCTATCTCATTGGCTCTTCTGAGACTGCATGTGGAGAACCGTGTCCAGTTTTGTATTTCCCTGTACAAGGAAATCCTTCAGCAGAATACCAAGATGATTAAAGCTCATGTGTGAGAGGAGGCCAAGGACGTTGACTGTGTTCAAGTTGAAGATGAGAAGGCTAAGGGATGATCTAATGTTGTCTTCAACTAGCTAACAGTTGGTGAAGGAAAGGACAGAGCCAGATTCTTCTTGAGCATTGAGAAAGAACAGGTGGTCATGGACATTGCAACAAGGTAAATTCCAGGTAGTTATATGGAAAACTTTTTCACCACAAGGGTGATCAAACACTGGATCAGGTTGCCTGGAAAAGTTGCCAAACTACCCTTGATGGTATGTGAAATCTGGTCTGAATTCAGGCAGTCCTGTTTTGAGCACACATTTGACCCCCCAGTGTCTGTTCCAGCATTTTATTTTGAATTAAGCCATCATTGAATTAAGATCAGAAAGGCTTAGGCTGTTGTGTGAAAGAAGAGAATTCCTTCTTTCTACTTCTGTTCATTTTACCTGTTTGCAATTTTCTGTTGGCTGATGCTCAGACTTGAAATAAATTATTTTGAAAAATGAATAATGTAATTCAATCCTAATTAAAAATACCATGGAAGGGAGAAGGGAACATGAAAAAGGTAGAAGGTGAAGTAGTGTCCTGATGATTTTGTGCTTTCTATACTTGAACACAGATAAAACTGTCCTCAAAGTAGCTTTAATTCATTATGAATTTCATGATACACTCTTGTAATAATCTGCATCTATTTCCTTCTAGGCTATAGCAATAAAGGACCTGATTTCACAGTTGCCATGACCACATGTCATATTAAGTAGAGGTAGTCATGATACTTTTTAAAATATGCTTGTAACACAACATAATTTTGAGTCTTCCTTTTATTATTTTTCATATTACTTTCCTCATCCAGGATTCATTCCAAGTTCTTCTAACTTCTTGCTGGATATTTGGTATCTTTGATAGGCTATTTTCCTGCTTCAAATATTTTTAGACTTTCTTCTACATCCCTACTGACCTTTTTTATTCTTTCAGTATTTATTGCTACATAACATGCATAACCTTTGGATATATGTTAATTTAGGTTTAAATACTTTCAGACCCTTCCCTGCCTTTTCATTGTGTTATTATTCCTCCCAGCTTGCCCTGAGAATTTCAGCTCTTGGGGATGAGAATTCAGTTACGCACTTCATGCAAATTCTTCAGATTCAGTGTGCTATACTTAACCTAATTCTACCTACTTCACTAATGCTTAGAAACACATATATTCAAATAATCAGTCTTTTTTTAAAAAAACATTTTTCATACTGTAGGCAAAGGTTGCTCCTTTAGTTTTTTTGTAGCTGATAATCCATTTGAACATGAAACAAACTTTTACACTGTAAGGTACAAATGATGGTGTCCCTATCTCAGCTGTAAGCCCAAGTTCTATCATAAGAATTAATTCTATCAATTATACTTGTTATATTTTATTATTTATAATCACGTAGGCCTGCAATACAGTATTGCCATTGTTCGTAAGAAGCCATAATTTTTGTACTGCATTTACAGGGTTTCAGTACTGAGATAACTGGTCTGTCAACTTTTCCTGACTTACCTGCAGCTTTGTTTCACTTTGTTCACCAGTGACAGCGATTTCTCTAAAAGAACAGGTGTAGTGATCCTGACGGGAAGGCCATCATATATTGAGGAATTAGTGATCCACATAACAGTTAACCTGAGTGGGCGCAGGTGTGTGCTGTGCTATCATGCATGTACAACATCGCTTTCAGCCCTGTATGTGCTGCACGTCTCCCTTTTCTGCAGGATGAACATAGCCACCTAATTGTAACAGAGAAGCATATGGGCAGCTCCCACACTGCTAATACACCACCTGTGTGACCTTGCCTTTATCTAGGACAGCAAGAATTTCTTATGTGAACATCCTTTTTATCTGGCAGAAAAAATAGCTAATAGAATTGCTTTCCTTTCAGAAAGAACTATAGGAGTTCAAATGACCACAATGAGGTACCTTTTCTATAGACAGGACCTTAACAGCATGCTGTGCCTTTGTTGGAGTCCCTTTGATACCACACAACTTGGAGTTCCCAGCATCTGAAGGGATATAGAATTATCTATACCACCTTCTTTTTCTTTATAGTGTTAGCTCTGGTATATAGTATTTTAAGAGATACCTTGAAAATTTTGAGTGTCTTTATTACTCAGATGGAATGAAACAACACCCCCTTGACACAAAACACCAGATGCCTATGGCTGATTTATTTTTCTTTTGTTTAACTCCGTGTATTACAACCACAGTTTTATAGAGATAGCTGTAACAAGCAGTTTCTCAATGTAGAATGCGGTATTTATGACTTTAATGTAATGACATCAAGCAAAGAAATGCAGACCTGGTACAAATGCAAAGGCCTTTGGAGGCAGAGACACAGGATGCAGAACAGGGAAGTACATGCATGAGGAGATAAGAGATCATGCACAAGCTTGACACTAGAAGTCTCATGGGTATAAGCAACTTACCCATGGTCAGTAAAAGAAATGGAGCTTTGGACCTGGTAAAAAATGTTTTTAGGAGTAACAGAGAGAACAAAGAAGTAATACCTAACATACATAAAAGACACCATGTACAGTGAGTTTGGATACACAGAATAACATTTCTTAATTTAACATGCAATGCAAAAATTAGGAAAACATGTTATGTTTGTGATATGCCTTTATGAACAGTCAATACTTAAAACATAAATTCTCAGCCAGTTACTCTGTTTCCAAATATCTCCCAGCCTCCCACACTCTCATGTGCTCCTTTTTATATGCTACCCATATATCTACTAACTCATTCAATTTCAATTAAATCAATTTACAAATCCCCACAGCGCCTTAATTAGTGAAATATACTTAACCAAATCTATCAATAATTATTTTGAACATCTCATAATATCACAACTAGAAAAATACCCAAGTGAAAACTAATTAATTGCTATAAACAAAATAAAGAGATCCTTACATCTCAAATACCATCACACACACATAATTAGCTAATACATTTTAAATGGGTAAATTACATAGTGGGGAAAAAAATCTCAAGAAAAAGCTAAGTGTTAAAACTCTTTCTCTTACGGTTAAATCAAGGACAATTATGACAGAGCAGGTACTAATATAGAAAAAACAATAGACAAAACAAAAGTAGCTGCAGTTGATGCAATTGTGCAGGCATTGTGTGTGATGTCTTGACCGCAAAAATTTGGGCAAGTGAGTCAGAAGTTCTCTGTCACTGGCAGTGTGAGAGAGGGTTTGACCACTAGGAAGACTTGTCAGTTGTGATTTTTGTCACAAATAGTGTGAAAGCAACTGATCGTATCAGCTGAGAGCACTGAAAGGGGTGAAATATGTCCTGATCTTTTGTGAAGTAGAGTTTTATAGTGAATACTATGCAAACAAAGGCTAGCAAATTGAATTGCATATTTTTGTAGGATTGTGATTAATGAGAACTAGAATTTATAGCTGTTTTCTAATTCAGGATTCACCATAAGAGTAGGTAGGTTAACAAACATGCAGGTTCCTTTGTAAGAGTCAGGAATTTCACTCAAGTTAATACAGTTCTTAACAGACTTGAACACTATTAAACCAGACTATTCCTGAAATTACTAGTTTTGTGTCCACATCTCTTAAAATTCCTTACTAGTCTTCCTGGTTACATTCCTGTTACCCACTGAAGGTTTAAAAATCTTTTGCCCAAAGAAAAATCATGGGTCAATATTCCTTGGCCCCAGTGATTTAACTGGGAAGGAAAGAGGAGAGAGGGGGGAGAGAACATTTATTTCAGAAACAGAATGAAGCAACCTTCATTTAAAGGATGTTTCAATTGCAAAACCCTGAAAATTCTAGTGCCTTCCAGATCCAGTGTATCATTCCTTGTCTACTGCCACATCTGCCTGATGGAAAAATCCCTTTTTCCATTAAGCCTATTTCCACCAAGAGATAGCAGGCTACAGCCAGACTGTGTTAATGCAGATGCTGTATATTTCAGGGAGCTTCTGAAATATTGGTCAAAGGAAACTATAGTACAATAATGACACTGTCTAGCTTAATTCAAACGTCTCTTTCTCCACCCTTATATCCTATTTTTCTAATTTAATTTTGCTAATTACTAGTCTTTTTTAAACTCAATTTAACTTGCAACCTTTCCCCACCTGAACACCTAGCAGATGAAATATGCCATCGAGAACCAACCTAGTTATTTATCTGGGAATTAATTCTGTCACCGAGTCGTGCAAAATAACAGTACAATGTGACATTTGTATGCAAATTTAATAAAAAATTCGCCATTACTCACTCAGGAGTACTTGGACAGTGATAATTGCCTAATTAACAAGACTGGTGGAGGAAGATAACATTAAAGATCTACAGTATTGTATATGAAAATAGACTGATTAGTCCTAGGCTCAGACATATTTCAGATTTCTTTTAACAGCTTCCTGTTTGTCAGTAGTATTTATCCAATGTGGTGTTAACATTAGAACTAAATGTAAGAGCACGAAGTTGAGTCTTAATATGTTGCTCATTAAAACTTTTCACCCTTAATTGGAAGGACTGTGTGATAATTTGATTTTACATTTGACAATCCATGACAACTGAGTTGTCTGATTATTTTAAAATGAGAATACATAGTAGATCTGATTTCATTTCTACTTGCAATAATTTTGCACTGGAGTGATACAGCAGATAAACATTGTATAGAATGTCAGTTGCTCTTTACACTTTACAACACTGTCCTCATCCATCTTCAGATGAATGAAATAAATAATACCATGTCATAGACTTGGTCTTAACAGAAAAAAACCAAAATAAAATTATGATCATAAGATGTGCATTTAATTGATAAAACTCAATTTACAATTTTCAGAATTTAAGCAAATTCCAGAAGAAGTGGCAGTTTTCCTTTCAAACTTGAGATAAAATGTCAAACAGAGACAACAGCTCACTAAAAGGAAATCAGATGAGACAAGAAGCACATTTGATGAGATATGCATTGATTGACCATTTTTTTTTTTACAGGGGAAACTGTTAAACAGAAGGAAAAAAAAAGAAAAGGAAAAAAGAAAAAGAAGAAAAAGGAAAAGAAAAATCAGTTGGTACTTCAGGAAATCCCTGGTAAAAAACGTCATTAAAGGCACTAGAATATACACACAATAAAGTATCTGTAAGTAGCAGAATGTGTGTATGTCTAGGATGAAGGTTAGTTGACACAGATTTACTCCTGGTAAAAGGCTTGATCACCAACAGGAATCAGAATTCATAGCATGGCTATTTCAAGTTGACCATGAAATTATGGATAATAGAGAAAACTAGAAATATTGACTTTGGTCTTTAAAAGGAAATAATTTGATAAAAAAGGGAAAGGCTACTGAAGAAACTAAGGAGGCATGGGAAAGAGTTGTAATGTCACTGAGAGAAAAAAGTAATTGATTTCTCCAGTTTAGCAGCATCAAAACATGCTTATGAATATAATCAATAAGGGTGTTGTACAAAACCTGGAGAAGGGAGAAAAATTTGCAAATGTCACAATTTTTAAGAAAATCAAGAGCTAAAAGGAGTGTTGTTGCTGAAATCTGGAATAAACTCCTTAAGAGCAATGAGAAGTTAAGAAGCAGGCACTCCTTTATTGCAGTGCTGGGCACACGGGGGATCGCTCCACCTAACGTGTGCACGTGGCTAGTTTAACTGTGCAGGTTAAATACACACCTCTTATACATATTCGTTAATTATGCAAATTCCCTTAACACAGGCACAGTACAATTCCCGTCATCATATATTAGATTATATAAAAATACATTCTATATTAATTCTTAAATTTGACCTTTCTAATGATTGGTCCTTCCGTCACACCATCTTATTAATATTCTTAGGTTACAACAA
>JANZLQ010000017.1:7131912-7155794 GCA_026212715.1 Elanus axillaris | reverse complement strand
TGTACATTCCAATCCTTTTACTATTACTGTTGTCATTTTATTAGTGTTATCATTATTACTTTCTTCTTTTCTGTTCTATTAAACTATTATTTCAGTTCAAGAGTTTTACTTCTTTTTTTGCAGTTTTCTCCGCCATCCCACGTGGGGGGGGGGACGACACACGGGACTGAGTGAGCAGCTGCATGGTGTTTATTTGCTGGCTGGGGTTAAACCACAACACAAATGCAGAGCAGAAATTATTCTATTGTCATTACTTATTTATTAGCTGCATACATGGAAACCCTGCTGTGAATATCAGTACAGTAGTCTTTTAATCTGCTGGTTTGTATATTGAGCACTAAGAGCCTCTGGCCAGGCTTTTAAAAGTGATTTTGACACTTGAACAAGCAAATAGCCACCAAAGTGCACCAGGTAGGCAACAGGAATATACTCAGAGCTGCCACTAATCTCCCTGTATGCATAAGCTCCCTAAGGCATCTACGTTTCTCAAGCTGGCATTTTCAAAGAAGCCTACCTGTTGCTGCCAACAAATGAGCTGAGGAGAACCCCAGCACAAGTGGAAACCTTGGGGGCCAGGGGAACCAGATTTGTAACACAGGCAGGAGAATTTCTATCTTGCTCTTAATGTGTGATTTGCTGAGTGTCCTCTGAGGGTGCTGAAGGTGTGTTAAGTGTCGCGAGTGAAACAAACAAATAAGATAAACCAGGCAGAAACCTCCTACTGTCTTGGCAAATAAAACATGTGTCTGAAATCTTGCATTTCCTCAAAAAGTGTGGTGCAATGACATGAGGAGGAGCAGATTATGTGATAGATTATGTGCCAAGGCTAAGGTGCTGCTGTGGAAAACATTAGTGATCCAACAGCTTTCTGTGTCCTGCCAGCTCTCTCTTCTGCTCGGACAGCATGAACCGGCCACGGCACTGCTGCTCGATTCGGGAGCTGTGCAAGGGCTGGGTGTGCTGGCAAGGGAGGGCCAGCCTGAAGCCTGAAGTGAGGACGGTGCTTACTGTATGTCCTGTGGTCTCTTTCTGGTTGTCAGTGAAGGCCATGATTTTTAGAATAAGTAGCAGAAATCTTATGTTGTCTTTTCTCTTCCACAAATACATCATTTGATTTGTGGGAAGCAGTTCTATGCTCAAGGCATGGGAAGTATGTCATCTTGCTACATTTTTCCCCTTGGTTGCTATTGTAGCAGCCTTTAGCTACTGCCCCATGGAAGTAGCTATTTTGGGGCAGTGTGAGAGCATCTGTGCTGTAGCACCACAGGAACTGGAAGCAGCATTCATGTGATGAATCAGTGGCTCCTCTCTAGTACTTGGGAATCACTGACTTTCAGATAGCAATATGTCTGTTTGCTGTCCATGCCATACTGTGTCCAGCTTCCTTTCCTTTTTGTTTGTAGAAGTCCCTTGTAATTTTCAAGGATTATTTTTACACTATTCAGTAGGTTCTAGCAGCCAACCAGACGTAATGAGTGCTGTTGATAATTTATTTTCTCTATGTGAAGATAATTTTTCCATATATTTCTGAAATTTTTTAGAGACTTGTTAGTATTCAAAGCTGTCACTGGGCAGCATTTTAGCTGATGGCCATGCAGCAGCACTGTAATGAATATTGTCTGTACGGGGGTCTACTATTGAAGGTATAAAATGTACATTCATTGACTCTGCAAACATAAGTCTTAATGTTGTTTAAATGGTGTTTTCAGCCCATGAATAAAATATTATGTCTCATCATGCAAATATAAATATTTTAGTATTTTTTTAAAAGTAGATATTGACCCAAGAGCAACAATTCCTACAAAGACATGCTTTTTTTATTCTTAAATTATTGACTTAAAGTTTCATTTTAAGAGATACTGTAGATGTAAAAAGGAAAAAAAAAGAAAAAAAGCTTAAGTGAATATGTTCACCATTACTCATCTGATTTAAAAGCAAAAAAAAAAATTCTCATGTGTGTGTTCAAAATAATCAATCAAACAAACCCTGATTCAAATCTAGTAACTGGAATTCCAAATTGCAGCCTGTGGCACATTTGTATAACTGATTTATGAACTTCTGAATTTCACCTGTAAAAGGACTTTGTGGTTTGAAATATTCTTCCCCCTCCCCTTCTTTTTTCCCCCATTTCCTCTGAATTATTTTGTATCCAATTTAGACTCTTTTTCAGCAGGGGATTTTACATATAAATTTTGCACTGCTTTAAAACCTTCTTTTCTCAATGCATATTTCATGATTTTCTTATTCTCAAAACCCCAAGCCTTCTTCACACAAAGTCCTGAGCACAAACTACTAACCCCTGTGGTATACCTATCAAACATAAGACAGTGGCTTTCCAGAAGAGCTACCCTTGTTTTTAATGAAGGATCTGGTAAGCAAAGAGAAAATTTTAAACAATTTCCAAGACAAAAAAAGAGTATGTAATAAGGCAATAATTCTCAGAAAATTACAAGCTATGGTCTTATGATAACTACAGTTGGGGAAAATTCAGACTTTCATATTTTCTTGACAAGGTGACATCTATTCCTAAACTGTCACTTGGAGTCTCTCTAATGAATTCAGCAGCCCCCTGATCTCACAACAAGAATGAATATTGATAATTTTTAATGGAAAAGGCTTTAATATTAGGGTGCTGACCTTAGATTTGAAAAAGCCAAGTTCCATATACACCTGTCTTTATGGGGTTTCAGGTATCTAATTTCCAGTAAAATTAGGTATGAATATCTCTGCATCAACAGATAATCAGTAACTGGGAACTACTGCATTTATCTTCCTCAAAGAAGTGTTAGAGAGGATTAATGAGTTAAAATTTTGATAACAGTAATGATAAAATTCTTAAAACAGAATTTTTTTTTCATTAGAATAGATGGGAGGCCTGTAGTTGATTTTAAAATAGATCAGCATCTAACTCTGGAAATTTAATAATACAAGGCCAGCAAATGAATGCATATCTGATTTAGGTATAAAAGATGATGAGTTCACAGGTCTAAGCCTTAGGTCCTGGTAGCTAGTCATTGTCTACAGATTTCAGAAAATTGCTTCACAGTTTGAAAGTCTTTACTCAGGAGCATAGCAGAGTTAAAAAGGCTGGTTGACTTGTCAGCTTCATTGAGGTCAAAGCCAAACCAAAGAAGCTCTATCCCTCTCCCTTACACACTGTCCTACCTCACAGTTTCATGACCTTTTATATGGCAGAACTTGCAATTAGAGAAGGGACTAAAAAGGCTGTTGTGAGTCAAAGCTTAAGGCATTCTTAATTTGAACAATGACACTGTTCCATATTCATTGTGTCACAACAACTTCCATATCAAATTTACACACTTTGCACATAGAAGCTGGGTGACCCCCAACAGTAGGTCCTTCAAAGTTAGTCAAGGATGTGGAATTTATCCTGCTTTTTCTTTTTTTGCTATTGCTAAAATTATATAATATAGCAAAATATAGGTGACAAGTGTTGCCTTCCTTCACACTAATTTGTTGTCCTGAGTTACCACTGCTCCGATATCACTGAAGAAAGAACTTGGACATTGGTTTGTGTTTAGCCCAGATAAGGGATCAGGAGCTTGGGCTGGTTAATCTTCTGGTCCCTTGCTTTTCAGTCTAAATTGTGCTAAGTAACAAATCAGATGTCAGAGAAAGCTGGGGAATAAATAGTTGAGGAACAGTTTCTGTTCCCTGGCAGCCACTTACATAGTTATGAAGTTACATAGACTTAAGCCATGAGTTTCTCTCTCTACACTAGACAGTGCATTATACACAAAATGAGGATGCAGCTGACATTGCCAGCAGATAAATTCATCTGTTGAGCTTCACCCTGGATAAGAAGAACCCTCTGAGTCAGTATCACCATCACCACCATGAGCTACTATTTGTCACCTTGTCACTGATGAGACTTCCTGAGTGGTCATGTCCTCTGCTAGTGTACAAAATCAAACAGGCTTGTAGGTCTACCTGCCCTTCCAATTCAGGGAAGTGGGTTAATGTGACCAGTCTGACTGTACCACTGCTGGCTAGAAACACCCACAGAAGTGAATGGCTGAGAAGTACAGCCAGTAAATAGTAGGTCCTTAAACTGTCTCAGTTGATGTATTGAGTATAGGCTACATTGACCTAGTCTACATTGACTAGGTGACTCCAACTGCAAAATCAAACAGATTAAACAGCCACTGAAAGTGGTCTAAGCCACTTGCTTGGCTTTGAACCAAAATGGACTAGGAGGAATGGCAGGGTCACATGTGCACTCAGGAGTTTTTGACCTGCACATAACTTTGTTTCCTCTCCCGAATCCAAGATATGTGCATCTTCTTCCAGAGTATCTGAATTTCATCTAGGTTGACATGCACCCTTTTGGAAATACCTAATATTATAGAGAAAGATGGATTCAATCCTCGTTTCTCCCTGATTATACAGAAGGCCTGATCCTGAACACAAGAGGGCATGAGAAGGCCTACACCTCAGAGCACAGTGTATAGGTGAGGCAGAAATCTTAGTCAAGTTGCTGAAACAGAAAATTCTGTCTGGCTAGCAAGCTTTGTGCTTTCCAGACAGAACTTTCTTCTCTCTTTGTAGGTCTACCTGCCTTTCTAATTCAGGGGCTTGCACAAAAACCTTTTTTCCTTTTATACTTCATCAAGCCATTTCCCACAGCAAATAGATTATCTGCCACAACAGGGCTCAGTTTTCTGCATAACTTCCATTTTTGTGTTGAAGTACCTTGAAAGAGTAGGGTTTCTCTCATTTATGTTGATAAAAATTGTGAAGAGAATCAGGCCCAATCTGTTACAATCTGTTGTAGTATAAATTTGAGTCAGCAGTGGAGTGGTAAGAGCACTTAAGTTCATAATAAATTTGTGGAACTGCTATGACAAGGCATATTCAAAGATACCAACATCACTTGACAGCGATTTTGTTTGTATTTATGATGTAAAGGGAAGGACTAGCTTCTCCTAAAGCCCAGGACCATTCCTCAGTGTCTGTTCTTCAACGTGGTTCTTCCTTTGGTTATTTTAGAAGTCCTTTGGAAATGACCTCTCTCCACACTATTCTTACCATCTTTACAGGGTGTTCAGATGTTTTTTTATATAGGAAGAATGCTTTCTCCTCATTTCTTGTATTATGGATGAAGGCATAGTAATTTCCTACTCTTTTGTACTGGGGAGGTGTCAGTTCTTTTAGACACTCTGTAAGAAAGACACCAGCACTGAAAGCTGTTAATGAATGTATTGAGTAAAAGATGGAAAATACAGAAAAGGTGATAGCAATCTTATGTCCTTCCTGATGCTGGGAATCCTGACTATTGCAGCATTGGACAAGTACCTCCTCATGGATCATGGCACGTTGCACTGAGTTCCCATCTGTAGTGAGGTTCACCAGCTTTAAGATCATCAGTACTTTTATAGAGTCTTGCTCACAATACATGTTCATGAATCACTGAAAACAGTCAAGTTTGGAGTGTGGACCTAGACTTGAAAAGTTCCTTGGATGATATGCTCCAACACCCCTGTCTCAATAAAGTTATACTTTCCAAACAGGGACAAATAATATTTCAGATCAGTGAGACAATGCATTATGCTTGAATACACATTCAATACATGTGCATTGATTAACTATGCATTTATTATACACGCATTGAGTAATTGTACTATTTTATAGAGCATTTGCATGGTATCCATGACATACCTGAGAACTCATGGATATTTCTGCAATAGATGGTTGGTAACTGTTCACAGGACGTTCCAAATGCACCTGTACACATGAGAAGGAAGTAAGTACATGGATCACTAACTCCTTGTAAAATAATCTTCTGGCTGCATCTTTATACCTATGAAATTTTTAGCAATGACAATATAAAAATACAAATGAAAAATAGAGTTTTCAAAAAGAAAAAATAAAATCATGGAGATTGAATGGCTTGCACAAGAGTACCAACAAGGGGAGCTGCTTTATTCAGCTGGTATAAAACTGAAACTGTAAGTTGATACAGTCATACTCACTGAGGAATATATAGTCACCTGAGTTGATGAACCTTATAGATTTCTAGAGGCATTAGCTTTAAGCAAGTATATCCAGCCAGGAAGAAGGAAAAGAGAAATAGGTAATTTTTGTTGAGCAATAAATTAATTTTTGATGACTAGATGACTTAAGAAAGAATATGAAGCTGTGTGGTCAAGAAGGAGGAAAGACACTTAATGTCAAAATAAATAATGAAACCTGATAGTGTGAGGACAAGTAGAGGTCAGATGCAGATATTCAGAGCGGAGGCACACTGATAGAAAGCCTCTTTCTAAGTATTAATGATAAAAAAGAAAAAGTGATAGTTCAGTTCAGACACATTGTTGGTTAATCACTGAAGTCATTCTGAAGATGACTGGGAAGTACAAGAACATTTTTCAACAATCTCTACTGTGTATGCATTCAAATGTTCTGTTCTAGAAGATATACTGGGTTGAAACTGACTGATACTAGAATATATGACCTGAGTTTCATGTCTAGTAAAAGTAAAAAGCAGAAACTTGCACATTCGAAGAATACAGGATTAGATGAACCTGACTTCCTCAATGTAGCTTGCTAAATATTACTGTGAAGCTTCCTTTGAGGACTTAATGTAGAGCACAGGCTTCATTCCTACCTGTGATAAATACCCACATTCAAGAAAGAACATCATGAACCTTTGTCTAAAATGAGAAGGTGCTATCTTGGGACCAGGCGCAGAAGTCCGTGTATATTCTGCTCTACTGTTTATTTGGGCAAGTAGTGCTCCAAAGCCAATTTATCTCTGACAATATCTGATCATTTCAGAAACGGGTATTGTAAAAATGACAATTTCTGTCCTCTTATCATCAGAATAACCTTACTTACACAAAGTTTGTGCTCCAGTCAGTGTTTTTTTCATCCAGATGCTACTTTCAGCTAGTTGTTGAGATAAGGAGATGTTGCTTTGTGCTTCTTATAAAATAAATATTGAGATATCACTGTCTTTCTGGCACTTAAGCTTGTGCTGCCTTAAAATACCTTTAAGCACTAGTAGAGTCATGTGAAATAGGGTAACAATAAATCTTGCAGGGCTCCATAGTTGAGGAGGTGGATGGGGGAACCGTTGCTATAATCACACTTTAAGCTAAGTTAGAGAAAAAGCTGTGATACAATCCTTTCCTTGCTTTCCTGAAGCTTTAGAAGTGGGGCCAAAATATCTGTCAATCAATATTATCAAACACAAGGGAAGGTCTAACAGAATGAGAACCAAAGCGTTTCACCACCAGTTCCTACAACAGAAGGACTGCTCTGACCTACACCCTCATAAAATTTTAGGGATTTATAATTGATGCAGTTACCCTCTCTGTACAGATTTTGTGCTTTATGAAATCCCGTGTGAAGTTCTTAAGTTCTTGTATGAAATCTAGGAGAATCATTAGACATTAACAGAACTATGGAATATTTAAAACTTCTGGAGTAATTATTTAGTCCACAGATTTGGAAATTACACGAGGTAGATTATGCATGCCTGTTTGTTTTTTTCTGAAAATAAGGTACGTGTCTGCATCTTAATGAAGTGTGAAATGTTTATCTCTGCATTTATATAAACTAAGTAGGGTTATTTCTAGCTCAGGTATAGTACAGGCATTCATTTTTTTAAGCATTCTGTACCATATGGCACTCTTTACACTAAATTTTCATCTATGAAAGAAATCCTGAATATTAACTTAAAATTATGGAAAATGAGAAAAGCTATTAGAATAATAATGTTTATTTGTTTTCTTTGTATCTTAATACAGGATTAAACCATTAACCTGGAACAGAGGCACATGTGAGTTAGTCACTCCCTGTATACCCGGGGTATATACCAGTAGATGGCACTGCGGGAATATTGATGGCTATTTGGAGGCCGACGAGTGTTAAGTACCTCATATTCCACCACACGAACTACAAAACAATTTTTGTCTCCTACTGGTTTCACCACTTTAATCCTGTCATACTATGAGTCAGATTTTCCAGGCATACTTACTACTGCAAGTGAAGGATATACTGAAACTGCTGACACCAAGTACTTAATGTAGTTTATGTTATAGAAATAGTAATTTCTTATATTAAATTACTTGCTCACAGAAGATACCTTTTCCTAGCAAGTTTTCTGTCATAATATTTACCTACATATTATCAGCTCACATGTTTGCTACTTGGATGATCTAACTGACACAGCGATCACTAGGGCTGCAAATAGTATTCACTTTGAAATTCAAGTCAGCCCTTCATCTGCCAGACTATGAGTGAAACCAGCCCATTTTCTGAAGGGAGGGTCTTCCCCTTTTCTCCAGCTAGCACACTCATTTCCACAGCCCAGGAGCCTGCCAAAAAGTGCAATGAGCTTTTCCTGAGCACCAGTCTTTGAAACTCTTTCTGGGCTTTAAGAGGCAGGTAGGCTCCTCTCCATATCACACATCACCAGTAACAAAGTTTCTGAAGGCTAAATTATGCCCTTAATGGTACTTGTGTGATTGATTTGCCTGCAAGGCTTTTGAACAGGTGTAGCTATAGGGATTTAGTGAGCAATTGTGCCAATGATGCTAAAGATGGAATAGTATCCAGCTGTCTCAAATAGTTATGTTACTTCTGCAGGGCTAAGAGAAATTAAAAAAAAAAAAGTATTTATTTTTGTCACTAAAGTAAGTAGAAATGTAAAACCGCATGAGATTTGATCTATTCAGGAAGATGGTGCCAATGTTACCCTAATACTTTTCTGCAGGAAAATTGTTCCTCACTTTCATTTTTTCTGATAGCTGGACTTTACAATATACTATGTGCATCCCCTGATGGCCTCTGACACACTTTGACCATCACATATGTCCTTACAGAAGGTTTTAATATTCAAAGACTGAAAATATAGTACATCTACTATCCACTTGAAAAGTAGTCCAGGAAGCTGGGAAGCCTGATGGGGAATTAATTACAAGCAACAACATATGAGAGGAATATGAAGTTGAGGATCAGAAGTTTTCTGCAGTGAGCACATACACTGGAAAATAAATATTTTCCTTTACCACACAACAAACATCAGCTACAAAGTACTTGTCTGGGGCTGTACTGAAAGAAGGGAGTTTGTGGGCTGAATGCTGTCAATTTGAAAAGTAAACTAGGCACAGTATCTGTACCAGAGTAGCAATCTGAATGGCAGAATAAAGCCTAATTGGGCCCTACAGCACTTCTACTGATGGATGGCAGGACTAACGTGCCTTCATAAGCAGAGGTCAAAGATCCATCTAGAGCCCAAATGGTTCACTGGTTTAATTGGTTCAGGCATACCAGGTTTTCTAGCCAGCAAAACACAAGTGTGTGATAAGGACAGCATCGTAATTGACTGCCTTTGGCTCCACAGAATAAGCAATCAGGCACCCATTTATGGCTGGGTCAAATGATGACAGATTTCAGAAGTATTCAGACGGATTTTCAGTTGACAAGACTGTATCTGCAGAGGGATGCTGTAATGACTGTTACGCAGCTGCCCTATCCCTTGTGGTATCGTGGTCATAGCTGCAGTCCTGCAGTCCCAGCTTTTTCCCACCTACTGTGGCTGAGTCACAGTATCATTTGTTGATCCCTGATTTTGGGATCAGATTTATACCAGGCTCCATCTGACAACAGATCCCAGGAGAGCAATAACACTCTGAGGAAGATTAGAAAGCAGCCAGCACCAGCCACTGTCTCAGTTTGGTATGTCTCATTTGCAACAGAGATGGTGGATTTTGTCCTGTTCTGCCACTAAATACCCTTCCCATCTGAAAGATGGACAGTGACCTAGGGCATTAAAAAGGCATTTACTTTTTTTGCCCTGGATGAAGAAAGTGAGCCAAAAAAAATATGCATAATATGTTTTGGTGTAAACTTAATTTTATAAATTTAATTTTATTTTGCTTGATAAAACCCCAGAAATTAATCTCATTGGCAGAATTACAAAACCATTTGAATGTTTGTGTCTCCTTAGTCATTTTAGAAACTCTTTATCTACTACACTACACAGTGTTTTATTAACTAATCAAAAATTAATCAGAAGAGTTTTCCTATTGTTCATTGAATATATTTGGAACATTGAAATTTCTGGATAAAACACACATAGAAAATTACAAAATAGGAGATGCAGTATTTCAAAAGCAACAACAATAACTCTCACTTTTTACACTGTATATCTATGTAAAATTTCCTCATAAAATGCTATTTTCTTTGTGTTTTTTCTCCAATCATTAAAGACAAGTTCTTTTCTTTTCTTTGCAATTAGGTCTACAATGTCCTCACTTATAATTTCTTTATAATAGATATAGTATTTAAAACCAGGTGGAGCACAGTTCCTGTAGCCTGGTACAAGCTGTATGTTAAGAATGCAGTTGTGCTCCTGGTGATTGCTGAGCAGTGATGTACTGGCCAACATCAGTTCAACCTGGAGCAGCCCTTCACTTCTCTCTGCTTTGACGACTTCCTCTTTTTTTAAGGATGTTGCTTCTTTCTAGCTAGAATTTGCCCCTTCTGTTTTGAATCCCTAATTATGTGCAGTGTTTTGCATCAAATGACTAGTACAATAGTAGTGCTTTTCCCATTGTGCTTTCAAGCCATTATTTTGATTCAGTTAATGGTGCAGAATGTCTGGTCTCGCTCCTCCAGCTTAAGAACCCAACACTCAAAGCACCCAGGTGTATCTTATTTCAAAGGGTATCAACAGCTTTAGAACCAATATTTCCACCTCTTGAATTAATTTAGTTCTCCTTACTTTTCTATTTGAAAAGGTATTCACAACTGAGCTAAAGAATCAGCAAGCTAAAGCAAGTATATTCATAGTAAAGGAATTAAATGCACAGCATTTTGAATTTCCTTACTAGATAATTTTTGGACTCACTGGTATACTTGAAACATGACTTCATGGTACTGATTCAGATCCAAGGTTTATCTAGCTCAGTATCCATAGCGATCACCCAGTCCTCATGCATTCCTAATATTTTTCTTTTTCTAACTGCAACTATACAACAAGCATCTCCTAACATTTGCCTTTGCGTGGTAGTGTTTAGATATTTTTCTGTCTTGATGATCTGGTAATTAATTTTGAATCTTGCTGAGCCTTTGTGTGTTTTTTTTTTCCTCCTTCCTTCAAGGATAGTTTCCATTTATCAATATTCAGTGAAAAAACTATCTTCATATTGCTCAGCTATTTGTCTTCTCTAGGCCCCTGTGAACAAGCTAACGGTACAGCATGGGCTTGACCATTTAAGCATCTTTGTGGCATCTGCAAAAGTTGCTTCTCACTACTCATCCCCTTTCCAGATCATTAAGCATCATGACACCTACTCTTGAGCCTTGAGGCCCCCACTATTAACCTTTTGCTAGGATTGAAAATTGTTCATTTAATCCCACTGTCTACTTTCTGTCTCCAAGCTAAATTTTGATCCGTGTTACAAATCTGGGCTATGACACATCCTCTTGAAGTCAATGGAGGTGCAATAAAGCTTAAAGCTAGGTATATGCTCAAGCTTCCTATTGGAACTCCAGCAGACAGAAAAGGTCCTAACTTCTGAACAATAAAATTAGTCTCAGGTTGTAGGAAGAAATATATCTGAAGCAGAATTTCCAAAGCAGTCTAAAAAACTTTTTGGGATATCTTCAGTATTTGCATGATACAACTGTGCATATATATGTGTCAGTAAACTGTCTACTGCTTCTATGTGCTAGTATTCAGATAGTGAGAAAATAATTAATTTCACAATAGAAAGAATTTTCCTAAAGATTCACTCATATAGAACTAAGTCTCACTATTTTCATAACTCGAGAAAAGGAGGAAGAAAATGTGCTCAATTTTTGATAGTTCATATGGCAATTTCAGTATTTAAACGGTAAATGGTTTGTGAATAACTTCAAACTCAACAGCTACTCTACCCAACCATTCTCCTAAACTCTCCTGCCTCCACCCTTGCCCCTCAAATTTCCCCAAATAACTCCAGAGACATCTTCCACATTCCTCAGAACCTCTCTCTTGAAGTCCAATTACAGTGAATCAGTGGATGCAAGATCTTCTTCTGTGCCTGAGTTTTCAGTACCAGTACACAAATAGAGGCATTGTCTCTGTCTCCTGTTTAATTTCTTTATGCAAAGTTTGTGTTGTTTCATTTTCTAGTATTATTTTCATTGTTATCTGGAAAGGTGTATTTGCTTTGTATTTCCTTTACTTTCCCATCTCTAAGCACCTCCATTTCCCACAGTAGGACAACTTGTACTACTCAGTACAATAATGTATTTCTGTAGAAAAAATGTTAAATAAGATCTTTCTATAGCTGAGTTGCTGTATTTCATATGTATGTTCTGAGAACTCAACAGACCAGGCATTCTTCACTCATGCCACTTATCCCTTGGAAACTAGCAAAGTTTAAGAGCTTCAGTAAATTTTAAAAATATGGTAGCTTGAAGGGTAACCTCTGCTCTCCTATAATTGTCAGCTCAGTTAGTTTGACATTTGATAAGTTGGAAATTTCCCTTCTCTTATAACTTATATTTTCACTATACTTATTGATATGATCATGTGTTTTGAGACTGTATTTAAGTTTATATGTTTCTGCCTAGAGAAGAGGTACTAGTGAAAGATTTTGCATATGACCAATAAATGACAATGATTTTAACCTTCTTATTGACAGCAGCTACCAAACCCTCAGAAGTGCTAAGACAGCTCATGAGAAGGATCTTTTAGGTGTAGGTTTCCAGGCAGTAAGCAAGTATTATGTGATGTTCTCCTGGATAAAATTCTGCTTTATAGATTTTTCATCAGTCCAAGAAAAAAACAATACAAAACAAAACAACAAAACAATTTCAAGCCCTAGAAACTTCACGTTTAGGGCCAAAGCAAAGAAACTTTCGATCTTTATGATAACTATGCTTAGGAACTTGGCAAACACAGAGGGGTTCCTAGAAGCAGATGTACGCAATTTGAGGAAGGCAGAGGCCACTAGGACAAGCAGTCATGGATGTGATTAGACTTGGTTGCATTTCCGTAACTCAAAAGGAATGCTTATCTAATTGTGCTTGAAGGAAAGCCTAAGGTGAGACAGGGCATGTTTGTGGGCTGATTGTTTTAAAAGCCCTTTGCCTGCTGTTTTGTTCTGATTGCTGAACAAACAAGCAAACAAACCCTCAGACAACTTTGTTTTAATAGCTGCTGATCAGCACTGTGGCACTGGCGTTTGAGAATGTATCAGAGGCAGTCACAGTGGTAAGGAATTACATGGATGGAAAAAAAAATTAAAAAGCCCTTTATCTATTCTGAGACATGGCCACAGCATTCGAGATGCAGCCTCTCATTCAGAGAGAATGTTAAAGCTGGGACTGTTAAAACTGGGGGACTGCTAAAGCCAGAGAATGACTGTATCACTCACTGCACACCCAATTTCTTGTAATCTTTCCTTCTCTTGAACGCTGCTGGGCCTGGGATACTAGGTGAAACACCTTGCTATGACTAGATGTGGCAGTGCTTCATGCTTAGTCTGAGTGAAGAACATTTAAGATATATCCAAACACAATCAAAGACCACTAACATTTCAGGAATGTAGTCAGAGGTACTGAAAAGACAAAGGTGCACCTAGCTCTGTAACAGCGGCAAAAAGGCAAAATACTGTTTTGACATTATTTGTTGAGATATGCTGGTATATACTTTTCTATGCCACAACACACTGCCTCTGCTGTTTGAGTTACAAAGTTGAAACTGCCTCATCAGCCATAGCCATTCCCTTAATAATCTTATAATTCAGTATTTCACACACATTTTTTTCTGTGTGCTCTGCATTATATTTTAGTAAAGGCTCATCTCCTTGGCCCATTGTTCCTCAAAATAGAAATGGAAGAACAGTATAATCTAGTATTAACAGCAGTTCAAGAAAAATTCATACTATTGGGAAGTGAGAATGAAAAACTGCCCATTTTCCTCCCCACCAGTGAGCCAGTTCTTCAAACAGGTATCTAGAGCAGAATATATGGCAGTATCATGAAGCTAACAACAGGGAGATTAAAAAAATGTAGCTTTATCACATCTCCAGCCATGTGCACTCAGAACCTGCATCCTACTCATAATTTATAATCTATTTTTGACTTTTATCCTTTTCATCTAGAGCTAGTATACTTTAAAGCTGATGGTGGAGAAAAAGTGTATTACTGAAATTCCTAAAAATGGAAACATAAGTAAATATGGATTCAACTGAAGTTTTTCTCAAAGTCAATAACTCCTTTTAGATTACTCAAATAAATGTGAAGAAAACTGCTTTCTACGTTCACAGTAAAGGAGTGAGGCATCCATTTTAACTTAGCTGGACTCAGCTATAATATAAAACCACTTCCTCTATGTTGAAAGCTTTTTATTCATAGAAAATCTGTAGCAATTTGAGAAGGTGATGGTATGTGCATCTTCAGAAGGAGCAGAACTGACCAAAATGATTAGTAATAAACAAAGAAAGACAAAACAACTTAGGACAGCGGAAAAGACCATAGCACAGCTAAAAAAGACAGTATTTCTAAGGCAAGGAAATATTTTTGCAAATTTGAACAAGGTCGGTTGACTGGAATAAAAAATTTTGGGAAGAATAATTAGAAAAAAATGCAATTTTGGAGCTATTCTTCTGCATAATTTACCATAGCACTGCAGTGCTATTGTTTACCCAGTGTTGCTGTCTAGCTATCATGAATTCTATTGCACACACCTACCTCACTGTGTTAAACAAATAAGCAATTCGTGGTAAATGGAAAAGAAACCCTTTGCGTGTGCAAATTAAAAATGAGATCCAAAAGATAATTTGTGTTGGGTTTGCATGGCAAGATTTTGGTAGCAGAGGGGCTACAGGGGTGGCTTTTGTGAGAAGCTGCTAGAAGCTTCCTCCTTGTCCAACAGAGCCAATGCTGGCCGGCTCTAAGATGGACCTGCTGCTGGCCAAGGTTGAGCCCATCAATGACATTGGTAGTTGTGCTTCTGGGAGAAGAGATTTAAAAAGGGGAAAAAAGTTGCTGCACAACAGAGACTGCAGCTGGAGATAGGAGTTAGAACATGTAAGAGAAACAACCTTACAGACACCAAGGTCAGTGAAGAGGGAGGGGGAGGAGATGCTCCAGGCGCCAGAGCAGAGATTCCCCTGCAGCCCGTGGTGAAGACCATGGTGAGGCAGGTTGTCCCCCTGCAGTCCATGGAGGTCCACAGGGGAGCAGATCTCCAGAAAATCAGGAGTGACCTTAAGCCTGGGAAGAAGGGAGGGGTGGGGAGAAGGTGTTTTAAGATTTGGGATTATTTCTCATTACCCTATTCTGATTTGATTGGCAATAAATTAAATTAATGTTTCTGAGTCAAGTGTGGTTTACCTATGATGGTAACTGTTGAGTGATCTCTCTGTCCTTATCTTGACTCATGAGCGTTTTGTATTTTTCTCCCCCTGCCCAGCTGAGGAGAGCGAGTGACATAGCAGCTTGGTGGGCACCTGGCACCCAGCCAAGGTGAACAAGCCACATTATATATTTAAATCCAAGAATGCAACAAAAAGGAATTTCTTCTATACATTTGATTTTGAGTGTCCACTCAATAAACATTTCAGAGGTTAAAGTTCTGCCACAGGGATCACCAATTTAGTTCAGTGGAGTAGCTCAGTCTCCACCATTCTCCATTTTGCTGCTTGGGAGTCACCAACTATTCGGATGCCCAAATCTTGTGAGGGAATGATTGGGAAGCCATGCCCAGATAAAGTCTGAAATAAACTAACAACCTTGTATTTAACACAGAGTGCAGCAATCGGATTCTTACTCCTCCAGTGATGACAGTGGTTCTGCTGGCCATCTGGGATAATCTGCATCCCCATAATACCCTGGGGGCCAAAACATTCAACCAGAACATCGGAAGCCTGGATTGCAGTTGTAGGTGCCCTTGTCTCAGGCAGCAAGCTATGGTGGAAGTGGCTGAGCCATGTCCAGGCCTCTTTTTGTAACATCTCAGCTGTGCAGTGAGGGACTCATGGAGCTGATAAAAAAGGGAGGAGAAAACAAGATGAATACATTTTTGTAGTCCAATGATTTTTATCCATTTTAAGTAGTAATGCTGTAATACAAATATGCATGCAATCCCTAGAGCTAGGATCATATCCTACCTGCTTACCAGTTCCCCCAGAATTCTTACCACAGAATTATCTTCTTAAGTACTTCCATGGTACAACGGAAACATGGGCAGCCACAGTATTTCTTGTGGCTCTTCCTTGAACTAGATCCACAACAGGTTTCAGTCCCCTTACATCTGTTAAGTGTTTACTCTACTCTCCAGAGGTGTGCAGATTGAGTTTCTTCCTTGGGCTCTACATTCCGCTCTGTAAGTCCTTGGGGAAGACTGATCAGAGATATATGCTCCAAATGCACCTGTGGCATCTGCAGTATCAACCTCTTCCCAAAAGATACAAAGAAGAACTGATGCTTTCTGAATGGAGGTGGTAGTGCCCCGATACCCCTACTTTGGTATTTCAGCCTTACACTGATTAATGTCAACTCTGTATTTTCTTATCCACAAAACTGGTGGGTTTAAGTGCAAGAATAACTGATAATTTCTTTGGGTTTCTGTATTCCACTACTATTCCAGTGAATTTATTTTTTGCAAAGCCTCAGTTTCAGTAGGAGGGGATGATACTTTCCTTGTCACATGCAGAGAAGTGTCTGCAGTCTAATATTGAGGACACTCACATAGGAGGTAGAAGATATGAGGTTAAATCTGCTCATGCTGAGCAGAAAAATGACCTTGGGTCTTTTGTTTGCAGAGCAAGTGCTCTGATCAGGGAACTATGATACCAAAGGTCAGCAGGAGAACCACATTTTCTTCATTTTGAAGAAGGTGGAAGCTGCACCTGCATTTTTTGTACAGCCTGCGTGTGCTACACAAGCACTGTGTATGCATAACAAGATTAGGGGCTTCGTGGGATATGGGCATGGGATCAGTCTGCCTCTCATATCCTGACATGATTAGCTGAGTCCCACAGCCCTGGGTGTTGTACATGGGCACTAATGCAGAAGCTGGGGTGCTCTCAGGAACTTTCAAGTCAAACAGGGCCATGTTTGTGGCCCTCAAGTGCTTCCAGGACACAGTTCAGTAGCTATTCACTGTCTTGTCTTGAATTCTTAACATTTTTTTCTCTACAATCTACAAATCCATCCTTGCCTGACCTGTTGAGTTTCTGCCTCTCACTGTTTACAGACCTCTTCTCCAAGCTTCTGAAATGGAGGATGGAGAGGAACTGGGGCCAAGTCCTTGTCATGCATAAAGAAACTAGACTAGAGATTTCTTTATTTGTCTTTTTTCTCCTCTTTTGCCCAACTTCCCAATTTCAGCTGTTTAGGTAGTACTGATATGAACAGACATTTAAGGTCATTTACAGCAGGATCCTAGAAACAAGGACAAAGATAGCAGTAATCGCTGCTTTTTTATTCAGTTAGCTGAACTGGGTTTTTTTCCACTTTGTTTTGTAGAGCGCAAGTTTTCAGTGAAGCATCTCTTAGTATGATTATGATCTTTTCATCTGCAGAATAACCTCTGCAATCAAAAATCAATACACATGTAATGGGCAAATCAGACTGTTCCTGCCCACAAGTATCTGCAGCATTATGTTTTAAGCAGCTGTTGATTTGCTTTGATTTGGAAAAATGGCTTATCTGCAGAACTGTGTATGTATTTATGCACATGGTAGTTTAAGCTGTAGTGAAAAATGTCAGAGCTTTAAAACCATAATCTAAAAAAAAAGGATGGGAGAGATTTCTAGTTTCCAAATGACAAATGACATTTCCATGTTTAGTCTCAGGAAAGACTACTTCTATCTTGTCTCACAGTGGAGGCATTTTCATAGAGGCTGTTTTAAGGGCTTTTATGAAACTGTCTGTGTCCTAGCTAGTTGAATTCCTGGCAAACATTGCACCTGGTTTTACAGACAAATGGCTATTAAAGACAGTACTACCACCACCATCAATAAAAAAAAAATAAATAAATAGATCCCTAACTCATATTTCTGTAACACTACAGAATGAATAAGCACATAAATACTATGTTTCCCATAAAGTTTATACTGTCATTTGGGACAACCAGGATAGAACTTCCATTAATACATGTGATGGTAATTTCAAATTCGTGTAGCGTTCGGCACAAACTCATCATCTGGATTTGCCCTCTCTTCTCATCCTAAATCAGAAACAAATCCAGTAATGTGGATAAATGGATGTATTTATGATTCATACCTGAAAAAACAAGCCTGGTACAGACTTGGATCAGCATCATATTAGCATTAAGAGTGTACATAAATAGCTGCACATACAGAAACAATCTGCAGTACAGAAGAAGGAAAACAGGTGTTTATTAACCTTTAAAAATCCAGGAGCTATTTCTGCATGCCATCATTTGCAACTTTATTTGTTGGATGATATATATATATATATATGTATACACATACACACACATGTGTGTACACCAGGCAGTGTAAGGCAGTGGGCAAGATGTGCACTTCAGACATGCATTTTGATCCTTTTCAGACTCTCAGAGGTTTCATATGCTGATCTTTGAATTCCCAAAGAGATTTTTTTGCATATCCTTTTCACCTCTGGGTATGTATGCAAACAAATGCACATAAACCCCATATATAATTATTTAAAAATTACAAAGGTTTACATACAACAATACCTTGAAACAGACCTGGTGTAACTGATACAGGTTCTGTGTGCATCAGGCAAGCTGCCATCAGTGGTGGAACCACTGAGTAACATTTGGTATAATGAGCACTTTCTTTTTCCTGTTGTTGTTGGGTTCCTCTGCAAATAGTGTGAACTGGTGAGAGACAATCTTCCAGCAATGATGTCCAGTCACCAGCACAGCTGGCATGAGCAGGACTGAGAGAAGTCAAAGACAGATGGTGGTTTAAAGGACAAGCCAGAGTCATTGCCAGTCGATGGCAGAGTATCACCAATTGTAGTAAAGTCTGTTTAGCATCTAAGAGAACAAAATGAAAAATGACAGATACACCTAAATGTAAGAAAGAGACTGAAATCCCAGTCTGGAAGGCAGTGGGCAGAGCAATGTACTGCTGTAGAAATCTGTGTCAGATCTCCTACTATAAAACACAGGAATAATAATATAGCTGGAGGCTGAATTCAGACTGAGGTGCTGCTGGATGCAGGACAAAATGTTCAGAAAGACAAATCAGCATCGCTAACAGGAATGGTTGACATTGTGTAATTTTAGCATGCTTTTAATCAGCCATGCAGGAAGAGACAAAGAAGCTGGACATCAGAAGATTGTTTACTGCCTGCCTTTTGTTCACAGTTCAAGATACACTTGATCTTGCTGATTCCAGGTATTTCGGGGCAGGGGCTAAGTGTGACCTAGTCTCTCTGCTTTCTGTGTCAGTTAAGAGCACTCAGTACTTCGTGAGAGAGTTCTGCTCCTTGGCGGATCAAGCCCTTGGGGCCTCATTTTTGTGAAGCAGGCTTCAGCTGGAAGCAGGAGTGGCACGAGTAAGCTCTATCTGCAACAGTTCAAAATGTCATTAATATTATCACACAGTCCCAATTCTGCTGTCACTTTATACCAGTCCTTAATTAAAAGTGCACTCACATTTTTCTACCCCTGCAAGAGTAGGTCTTTTACTACAGCCCTCTTAACGGGGATTAGTTGCCTGAAATGATGCATTTTACAGCCCGGAGGCAAATAGCTGGTCGGTTTTCTTTCGCAGGGGAAGCTGGCAGTGATGTACCCCGCTGTGCAAGGGAGGAGGTCTGCCAGGCTCTGTGTCTAGGAATTCTGTGGTAGGAGCAGTTCATCCTTTCTCCAGGGGCAGCTACTTCATAGCCTGTCAGGCAGCGATGAACCTTTTGATCCTGCAGCCTGCTTGAGTACCAGAGTCTGTTTTGCTTTCAATATACAAAAGACAAGCATATATTATCAGTGTAAATAGCTTTAATTTTAGATTAAAGCTACCAGCCAAGCAAGGAAGACTAAAAAAAGCCATCTCTTGCAGAGAGGATTACTTTATGCCTGCAAATTACCTAGTGCACTTTTGGGTGTTATGTAGGAACAATACAAAATGAAAAGGGCTTTTACAACATACTGCTGTACAGAGAAGTAAGTCAAGAGGCAACAGTGTTAGCCATTTTTATGTGCAGGTATTTAAAACTTTGCTCAGCTGCTGCTTTACATAACTGTATTTGCAACAGTTTTGCTAAATGAAACTTCTTGTCAGTTTAATCTATTTAATGCATCTACATTGATAGCACATAAAATACATACCAGAATTTAGGAAAGAATCAGTTGCCATTTACTTTAAACTCCCCATATGAAAGAAAACTTTCTCCATAGGTATTATCAGAAAATCATAAGCTTTGATACACATTTTGAATCATGTAACATAATTTCATAAGATGTGTATCCCAAATGCTGATCTGAGGAATGCATTGACATGTACAGGAAACATCTTTCTGCAAAAAATACACAACTACATAGAGGAAAAAAAATCTAAAGGGTTCAATGGGGGTTATTTCTGTTGCATAGGTTTTGTTCCTATACACAGGCATGAATTTTGCCTTAGGATAGATTTATAAACTTTGCAGACCTGATACTACAATATTTCATATGATTCATAAGGACTGCTGCAAATTGTTACCCTTTGACAGAATTTATTAGAAGAATTTGGAACAGTTTATTTAACTTTAAGGGTAGACAGATTTTGAACTTATTTACTATGATCTTTTCCACGGCACTTCCTCTGTAACTACCCATGCCTTAACATACCATGATTTACAAATGCTTTTGACTGTGTATTAGATCTGGACAACTGAGAGTTACACAGTCAGTTTTATTTGCACTTGTGTATCCTTGCCTATGCCCTTACCCATATTCCTATAACTAAGTCTGTGTATAAAGATGTAAGTGGACAGCACAGTTCTGTGGTGGCAGCTGGTATGAGACAGGTAAATGCTTCCTGACATTTAAAATACAGGTAATGTAATTTTATATTTGGAGCTTCTCATTATTCTGTAGTTAATCATGTGCCACCTTACAGCATTAATTTCCACCCTAACTTTGTGACACTTTCCCAATAGAATTTCACATTTTATAACAAATCTCTTTGATTCTTCCCATTAATATGCTGAAATCAAGGTACTTATTTTCATTCTTAAATTTTAATGTTCAAATATAGTCTCAGGAAAGTAAGATCATAACTACCTCCCTGACTTTGCCTGTGCAATCCCTTTTGTTCAGAATAGCTACAAGTTTGATACTATAGTTTGATATAAGGTTGTATTTCATTAATTCAGGAATATTCCCTCCTCTGCCTTTTTCTTGCTCTTTATTTTAAACATGTTCTTAATATGCAGCACTATTCACTTTTCTGTGAAGGTGTCAGTTCTGTTAAAAACTGTGCATTTTTCTTGGGTTTTCCTTTTTCTTTTTACAAAAAAAAAAAGTTTGGTAAAATGGAGGGGTTTTTTAATTTGGCTTCTGCTGATGGTTAATGATATCCAGCTAATAGGATAATCTGATCTCAGTTCCCATCAGTTATTATTACTTTAGTGGGTTCTAACTTGTATTTCTTACCACATTTAACTTTTTCTGGAAAAGTAAGTACTCTTAATTGAAAAATTGAGTTTTAGTCAATAAATATTATTAGAATAAACTCATGTTTAGTTATGGCCCTGTTACAGTCTTTCTTCTGGGTATCGACCATGAAATGTTATTTTAACTAATTCCTATCTTTCAGTTTCATTAGAAGTTTATATGGCCACCACATGTTCTTAGATGCTATACTGACACTGTACCCTGGTATGCGTGTCAGGATCTACTGAATTGTTCTACATTATTCAAAGAGTAATCAATGTAATCAATGTAATCTTCAGAACCACTATTTCTATTGATGAGTGATCATTTCTTCCTGTTTAGAGATGGTTTTATTTGAATTATTTCCAAGCCATATTCTTTCCCAAGTGACTAGTATTAGAACAAACCTGATGGTTTTGGGTTTTTTTTGACACTTTGACAGTCTTTGCTGAATAATGCGGAAGAATTGATTAGGCCAATAAATGAATGCTAAAAAGAGGGGGTTATTTGATCATCATCAACATAAACCTCTGAATAAAATAAGTATACTGAAATTTCACATAAAATCTAACAAAGCACACAAGTAGTTTTATTCATTTATGTGTTTTAAGTTCAGAGAATTCATATGCCCTTTGGTGTGTTAGCAGCTAGGTCATTAAAATAGAGCTTTCCTGACATTTAAGTAGGCTATACACTTTCTGCAAGTAATTTATGCTGGGTGATTTACACTGAATAAGCACAAACAAGCCTCAGTCCTTATACAAGTGTCCCTATGCCTCGTATTAATAAATTGAACAGGACATAGTTTCAAGTTTAGCCTTTATTAGTAGCTTGAAAAGTACAGCACAAAAACTAATGATCAAAAGGTTATGCTTTTATTATGAGTTTCATAATATAAAAATACACAATCATAAAAATCTTGTGATAACAAGACATCAAAGAAGAAGAGTTTTATTAGAAGACTGGATACATACTGTATATTGTGTTAATCCAGGAAACAACAGTCCAGGGATTTTATCCAGCTGTGATATAGAATTTTCTGATCTTAAGGTAAATGTAACTAAAATCTGTAAGGAATATTGAATAATTTGGAAAAAAGTTTTTTTTGTCATTGCTGTTGTTAAGTTTTCTGGCCTCACTAGGATTTCAAGAGGGTTTGAATATAAGCATAGTTCAAAAGTGAGAAGCAGAGGATGTGTTGCCCATGACCTGGCAAGAACTGTAGTTGGGCTAAAAGGTGACACCCAAGGAAGGCATACAGAGTGATAACTAACAGGATAGGACATTTGCCTATTAAAGGTCAGGCTCTAATACTTGGTACTGATTACTTAAGAAAACAGTTGGTATTAATTATCAGGAAGCTCCAGCCACCAAGGATTCACCCTCCTTCCTCTTTTGAAGACAGTCTTACAACGCTGCTCCATTAAAAGAAGAAGGAATGAAGCAAGAAAAATTAATTTTTTTGAGGTTTTTTTATTGCCTATTGTTTTAAATAATTCCCCACCAGTGAAAGCAAGAGCCTGGGGCATCAGGTCCTTCTCAGTCTTAGCAGGTTGAAACCACAGCACACAGGCTAAATGAATCTTTCACTCTTCTGTTTGAAGCAGAGCCCTTCTGCAGCTGGCAGTGCTACGGTTGCATGGCCAGAGAGAAGCCATGCAAGACATCTGACACCAAGTTGGAGCAAAGTGGTGCTGCATTTTGTACTAGCTACCATTAGCCAGTGACCAGCAGTCATTAGTGAAGGGGAATGTTGATCCTGAGCCTTTTTTGTTGATCAGGTACCCTGATTATGACTGCAAGATAAGGTTTGCTCCTTGTCATGGTTTAACCCCAGCCAGCAACTAAGCACCAGGAAGCCGCTGACTCCCCCACCCCCCCCGCAGCTGGATGGGGGAGAGAGTTGAAAAAAAAAAGTAAAACTCACTAGCTGAGATAAAGGCAGTTTAATAGGACAGAAAGAAAGGAAATAATAATGATAGTAATAAGAATATTAAAATGGCAATGATAATAATGGAAGAACTGGAATATACAAAACAGGATGCACAATGCAATTGCTCACCACTCGCTGACCAATGCTCAGCCGGTTCCTGAGCAGCCATCTGCCCTGCCCCAGCCAACTCCCCCCAGTTTATATACTGGATGTGACGTCCCATGGTCTGGAATACCTCGCTGGCCAGTTTGGGTCAGCTGCTGTGTCACCTCCCAGCTTCTTGTGCCCCTCCAGCCTTCTCGCTGGCTGGGCAGGAGAAGCTGAAAAATCCTTGACTTTAGACTA
>JANZLQ010000017.1:7116110-7126530 GCA_026212715.1 Elanus axillaris | reverse complement strand
CTGGTCAGACACCAGTCTGTGTCACTGTCAAGGGCTTTTCCTTCCCAAGTGCAGGACACCATAATTTCATAAGATTCCCGTTGGTTTGTTCCTTGAGTCTGCCTAGGTATTTGCTCTCAAGTCAAGTGGTCCTCCTGAAACTTGGCATAATCTGCAAACCTGAGGACAGTTCTCTGTCACTTCCACCAAGTCACAGAGGAAGATGTTAAACATGACAGGTCCCAGGGCAGACCCCTGCAGTGATCTACTTGTTACCACTCATAAGGTAGAGAATGACCTATTAAACCTGTAATCTGGTAATCTAACCAGTCTTTTACCAACCAGCTGTCTACCCATCCAGACCCTAACACTGTGACTTGGATACAGACCCAGTTTTGAAATATGTGTCCCACACTATCTAGTTATAGGCATCTGTGACTTCATGAATAACAGGAAGATGTATAGTATACCACTAATGTTTTGTTTATAGTAATTGATGCAGTTATATTTATAGAAGCTTATAATTCTCTCTTCTTTTTTTTGGGGTTGGGCTAACCAAAGGAAAATGGCCAAGTTTTCTATGGTGCTTGTGTTCTGAATATGTAGTCTGAGACTCAGAAGGGTTTTCAACGGTTCTTAGTTGCCTAATTTGAACTCAAACTGAAATACAAATTGGGTGTGGGCGCATGTTTCATTTGAAAACCTCAACAGGTGGCTATTTGAATCTTTCAATTAATACAGAGCATTTATAGAAACAGAAATTATCCCATCTTATTTAAACGAATACAATGATTTGAACTGTGAAGTACAGCACAGAGGACTGGGAAAAAAGTAAACACTGGGTCTGTGGAAGCCAAGAGAGTTACTGCAAAACTTAATGTTGAGAATATAATCAAGATGAAATGACCATGCAAACGTCAGCTAGTAGAAATCTAGGGCCAGGGGCACAAGTGTGTATAGGCTTAGGGAGAAGTTTAACAGCAGTTCTGAGGGACTGATTTTGTTTAGCTCTTGGATTTAGGCACTTAAAGAGTCTTTGAGATGCATGTGGGATAAAATTGCCTTTGAAAGTGAGACCTTGCTTTCTAAATTAACAAAAAAATTGTAACGATGAATGCACAAGCATCTAACTTAAGCCTAAACTTTCAGCTATGCTTGTGCTATTTTGCTGACCAACAAATGAATGTGGATATTAATTACAGATTAAGCTCCCTGCTGAAATGCTTTTCTGGACATGAGTTAAGAAATAATTTATGAAAAATGAATATTAACTTGTTTTATTGTCAGTTGCATGGCTCTAATGCAAAATGATCTGCCCAATAGAGCAGGATGAGGGACCATAATATTTTGGAAACATTTTTGTTGTATTAATTTTTGCAAGTGAATGCAGAGCTCCTATGACTGCACTATTCAGTTTCAGGAAAGATGCATGTCAAGCAGAAGTAATTCACATTTTCTCAAATTACCCAGGCAATATCCTTCAGCTGTGACCAGGTAGAACCACCTTTGGGAAGTTTGGTCTCTGTGCCTATTTTATCCTTGGCCTCACTGTGTAGTCTTATACAAGGGTATCAATTACTGTCAATTATGATGGTGGTTTTTCATAATGTGGGCATCTGTCAGCTAGGAACTGGACAAACTGCCAACTTACTACATCTGAACTGCAAAACAGCTATCAGATGGCCACAGTTTTCTATCACCAGCCATCTGGGCTAAACTTGTAGAAGTGACTTATAGGGCAAAAGGATTTAAATCGTGTGTATCTCAACTTCTTTTCAGGTAGATATGGCTGCACCCATACTAGCACATTTAAATTGGATGAAGTTATGTGTCCAGCACCGCCTCAAATTTATTCACACTGTTTAATTGGAGTAAGTATGTCAGTGAGCCATCGGTGTCCTAAGTTCCTTGCCAGGAAGTTTGACACTGTTGGTCCCTTCCTCTGTGATTTTTGGTATCTGCTTGTTCTTATTTTTATATCTTTTTCTTAACACAGTCTCTATATGTGAACTTTATCTCCTTTGGTTCTCACTTATTCAGTTTTCTGTCCTCTGTTCTATCTAAATTACTTTAACAAGATGTTACTCCTACAGTGACCACTGACGGACCACTGAGATTTGTGTTTACAGTCTGGAATCTCTTCTGTGCTTACAGTCTTGCAAAGCACACAGATAAGTCATTCTACATAGATTAACAACTAGCTATACAGTAAGCTACATCTATCCTAAATCAAACTTGATTCTTAGATAATTGCTATCACAGCTAAAACAAAGTAAAATTAACATATGCCAGGACAAGCCCAAAAAAGCCTTGAGACCACGCCCTGTCAGGTTAACACAAAGACTGTGTCCTTTAACTAGCAATGAGGAAATATCCTATTTACTGCACTACAGACGTGGTTTCAGAATGATTCAGGCTTTCATCTGGCCACTTGAGAGGTAGAGGAAGATGCCCTTCCCAGATTTTCATCTGCAGGATTTACTGAAGTTCACAGGACACAGTGAACTCAATGTCCCCTCTAAAATATTCTAAACAACATGCTTGCATGGCTTGCACCTAAGCACTTTCACATCTTAAGAATGAAATACCACCAATTCTGCTGTTTTTTGATATGCTTAATTCTTAAATATTATGCATAGATGTTTGGTTTTCAATGCAGTAATCATCTGAAAAGGACATTCACTTCAACAGTGCAAATGTACTATGAATTAAATATAAATTCTGCTTTATACTTTTAATTAAGAATACTACAAACTATAACAAAAGCCATTAGGTTGATTTGGAATTCCATCAGTGAAGTGCAAATGAGAAACATATGGAAAATATAGTTTAAATTCCCTTTACTAGGTTGCACATCTCTGTCACTTCTCAAGGAGGAGCAAAATGGGTGATCTAATGTGCATTGTAAATTCTGCTGAGCTGACCACCAATATCTCACCCTCTGCATGTCTTGCCAGCTGCAGGAGGAGAAACAGTCAATAGCAGGTAGGTGGAAAAGGGTCAGCTCATGGCACTGATGCAAATTCTGTGCTACTGTTCAATGAGATGTGGCTTTGAGAGATCTTTCACAGGTAAGTTTTACCTAGAATAAACAGATAAGCATTTAACCTTACTGCTACAGGAAAAGATTGCCATATGCTTCGTCTTTCCTTTCTAATAACTGAGCCTTAAAGGGTTTGGACCCGCCTTGGATCAAAGGACAAAGTTTCCTTGGATATGACATGATTCAGTTAAGAACCTGTAGTTTTAGTTGCCTATCTTTAGAAGAAAACCCACACCTTATTTAATGAATGACATATTAAACACAGTATGGAAATTAAATTAACATTGTCTATTACTGTCCTTGGGTATGGGCATGAAACTGAGTTATCTTCAGGATAGAAAATAAGGTGTGGGTTTATTTCAGGTAGGATTCATTTAATTAAACTACAGTGACTACAGCTCATATACAGTAATTAGCCCTGATGCTCTCATTACTGTCAATGAAGAATAGATACCCTGAGAAGGAAGATTATCTCTTCCTAAAGTGCATGCCTAAAATAGGTGGACTCATGCTCTAAAAAGTTTGCCTCTTGGGATGAAAGAGAAGAACCTTTGCAGGTAACATGAAAGTGGGTGAAAATCTGCACATGGGCAACTAGTACAGACTAGCTAATATCCTGCAAATTCGACAGACTTGCCTTCCATGCAGCAACCACACTTGCTGCTTTTCAAATGTGTGCACACACAGAGCAGGATTTTTCATAAAATGATGCCTCAGTCTCAACAAGGAAACTGGATCCAGCTTACTCCTGAAGGTATAGGGAAGAACTACAGGGGTCCCAAGCTATTGCTGGACGATAGTCAAAAGTTGCTGACTGCCCTACATGAGGAGGAAAGGCATGGAGGGCATGAGTGGCATGGGGGAAGAGGAAGGACACTGTTGTGAGGAGGTTTTAAGTCATTCATGGAGGTCAGAAAAATTAGCGTGGAAGATTTTGAAGTGGGAGTTCTCCATTTATTTTTTCTCATGGTGGCATTTTAATGGCATTTTTTTCCAGGATGATTCTGTTTGCACAATTTTTCTTATTGGATTACCAGTCTTTCCAGGACAGCAGCTTCTTTCAGTTCTGGTAGGAAAGCACCAATCTTGCTGCTTTCCTTTCCATACTCTGGAGAAGCCTTTATTAAGACTGCTTAACAGCTGTGATGGGTTATCACAAGGAATATTGAGGGGACTGCTGCTTTTGCCTCCAGTGCTTTCCTAGCTTGAGTGAGCTATCCTGACAAGCTGGAGCCTATGCATAGGGCTCCCTCCCACACCTTTGCTGTGAGCCTTAAATTATTAAGAAAACCAAAACACACTCTGAAAAATTCTATCAAATGTATGTTACTGTGGAGTACGTATTCTCAAACTGCTGTGTAGCACTGACCCCCAAAAAAACCCACTTTACACAGGTGAACAACAGGTAGGGGTGTCAAGCAGGGGATTATGAAACTGCTTAAATTGGTTCACAGCCAGCTCAGTACATGCTGTTGTGGATTTAGGACAGGTGTTGCCCTTTGCCATCACTGAAGCAGTATGGAAGAGATTCAATAAAAGCCAAGACTTGGACCTTGGTCTCCATGCAATTGTGCTTACTTTATAATACAGATTTTTTCTTTAATTAATTTTAAATCTATATCTGACTTATGATCTCTTTACAATTACTGGTTTTGCCATGGATTGTAGAGATATCAAGGGTATTAGAACTCTATAGTATTTCCATTGCTTAATCTCAAACTGTTTTTTTATTCACATGGAAGTATCAGGATATCCAACTGCAATGCAGAAAGTCACTGATATAAGATAACCACCATAATGTACAGGTTAGCCATCTGAATACTGTATCTGCTTGATTATATAGCCTTTGTTTGATATCTTCAGCCTGAAATACAAAATCAATGTTTCATATTCTAGCTGTCATGTCATATTGAATTGCTTGATACATGTCACATAACAGTCTGCTACAAGAAATAACAACACAGTAAGCTTTTGCAGTCTATTAGAGTTATTGTTTATTAATTCCTAGTATTTGTGATAGGAGATGTTAATGAAGCATTACTGTTCTTGCATTTGTTCGAATTTTATACAGCTAGTATTTTGTTCTTTTGTCCATGTCCTTTAGCAGCGATGATAGTAGCCAAGATGAGATTTTTGCAGGTTGTGGAGTACAAGAATTATATACATTGATGTGGAGGGAATATTGCTGCTCTAGCTAGCCTAAATAATATGGAGTAATAAATGTACTATTTTCTTTATTATTTCTCTCCATCCATGTTATTCAAATGAAAGAAATTTAATTTGAATTGTCTCACCACAGCTATAAATATGCTATGGAAAATCTGTAAACATCAGTTTAGAAATAGAGTGTCTGATCTGCAGTGCCATTATACCAGGTGTGCTGAAAGCTGCAGTGAAATGTACATTCAAATGAAGTCACCAGTTAGCAGTTATCGCTCTGTGTGCTTGCCTGAATTGAGCAAGATTTTAACACCTGCAATGAAAACCTGGCTGGACAAAACTTTGTATCTGTCACAACAGTGGATCAGCACCTCCTTATTACAATATACAGTGTTAAAAAGAAGCCTGAAGGCAAAATGTAGTAAGAAATCAGATGGTTTTAGTTCAGTTACTTGTTATCCTATCTGGACTTGAGCTGCTGCAGTTAGAGAACTTTCAGGTTTTGCAGAAACATGAAAGGCATTCTCTCTGCTGGCACCTGCATACCTAAAGTGGAATTAAGATTCAATTTTTAAATAGTTTATAATCTTTCTCTCAAAGTGTTTCTGATTGATTAAATTGAAACTTAATAGCTTTTCAGAGAGGAGTAGGCATTTCAGGATAACATAAAGACATTTATTAAAGACTATATTCATAAATCAATTTCCCATCTTCAAGTGCCAGAGAGTTAAAAGCCTTTTATTTAAAATAATTATTTAAGAAGCCCTATTGTAAAAATCATGCATCTTTTGACAGACCTAACAGCTCACTTTCTGATTTTCATAAAAGTAAAAATAGTATTTTGTGTTTGGACTTTAAGGTTTAACTATAAAGCAACAGCACACACCTTTATTTTATTGCTGCAGTTACTTGCAGTTTCTAGCCTATGAGGTCTTGAATGCTTTTGGATGTTCTTTTTAGTCCTGTTTGCCATACTTAGATCAGCAAAAATCAAGATAAATGTCTGTGTGGATAAATATTGGCACATCCACATGTACATGGACACACAAACACTCTCTCTCACTACATATGTCTCATATACAAAATACATAATACTAGCATTAAGTGGGTGGCTGAGTGTGCCACACATTTTGTAGTTATGCTTTATGATAGTCATAAGTTTTATTGATATATAAAGGGATTTTTGAATAATAACCAATTCTAATATAATATGAATAATATAAATCTGTTGAGAATTAAAATTCATTTTTAAATAAACAAAATCCTATATATTTACACTATTTCACATTTACATTGACTCAATCCATATTTTTCAGCAGTAGTAGTTCAGTAGTACTAATTAAAGATTCATTTAACATTCCTAAAGTGAACCTCACTTCTGTATATTGACCAGGAAAAGCAAGAAGAAATTGAAGTTCATACAAACTAACAAAATCTTTCAGAGAACTACCCTTTTCCTTGTTAAATCACTTGCCAATTGAGTCATTTCCTATTATGTCATGGCTTGTGTTTGTGTTGCAATGGTATTAGTACTTGGAAGAAAAAAATGTACCTTGACTTTTTCTAACGCAGTTTCTGAGAACAAGCAATTCTGAATTCTCTTAGGATGTCATCTTTCATGAAAAACAAAGGAAAACAAACAAAAAACCCCATAGTCTTGCTGCAAAGAGAAGCTTAGAAACATTTTATCAGCTTAGAAAACAGAAGGTAAATTTTATATGATGTTAATTATGAAATATTTTCTAACTAATAATAGCTTTTGCATATCTGGATCTGGTAGTACAGGTTCAATACCAGTGTACAGAGAACAAGCAGCCACCCAAATTGTCTTCTAATACAAACTCACCCTTCCTTTTTTTTTTGTCTGCTTGCATCATCAGGGAATGTTGTCCCATTTGTATCTATTGGTCAAGTAAGAGGTGTAGAAACATTCCTTCTCAATTCCAAGTGATTAGAGTCTCAGGAATCCCATTGCCATCGTCTGTGTTTGACGGTCTGTGGTGAATTGAATAGTATCTAACAATATTTATGTAGTGTTTTAAGTATGTATATATGGGGACAGATATCATACTCTTAACACTGAAAGCTACTGTTCTGTGGTCGTAATTCCATAGTTTTAGTCTGTATAATATTGGACTTGTGAAAAGTATATCAAACATGACTTCTGTCTATGCTCTTTAAAAAAAATATCTGTAATACACATAGAATCATAGAATATCCTGAGTTGGAAAGGACCCATGAGGATTATCAAGTAGAACTGATTCCACACAGGGCAACCTAAAAGTTAAACCATATATCTAGGGGCATTGCCCAAATGCTTCTTGAACACCAGCAAGCTTGAGGCCGTGACCACTTCCTTGAGGAGCTTGTTCTAATGCTTGACCATCCTCTCAGTGAAGAACTTTTTCCTAATACCCAATCTGAACTGCCCCTGAAGCAGCTTTAAGTCATTCCCTCATATCCTGTCACTAGACACCAGAGAGAAGAGATCAACACCTCCTCTGCTCATCCTCATGAGGAAATTGTAGGCAGCAATGAGGTCACCCTTCAGTCTCCTCTTCTCTAAGCTGAACGAACCTAGTATCCTCAGCTGCTCCTTGCAACTCATGCCCTCTAGTCCTTTCACCATCTTTGCTGCCCTCCTTTGGACACATTATAATATTTTTATATCCTTCTTATATTGGAGCCCAAAACTGCACACAGTGCTGGAGGTGAGTCCACATCAATGCTGAATATAGTCACTTATAAAGTCATTGTGAACAGTGCAGAAAATTTTATGTGATACTAAATATGCACCCCATCTGGAAATAGATATCTAAGAAAGGCATATTTAATTATCTTTCTTGATGATCCTCCTTTCCAGCACTGACAGAGTTACTTCAAGAGTTTAATTTAAATGTGGATGACTCCTTTATAGACAGCTGAAATTATGTGAGATGAATACTTGTTTCAGTCATAATTTGTACGTCAAATAAGTCAAACACATTTTCATTTTGGCCCACTGAAGTAGAGAGTATTTAAGCTCTTAAATATTTCTGAAGTAAATCAGATTAAAAAGAAAAAATCTCTTTTGATTTATCATTTGAATATTGCTAATTAAGTTGTCATTTTTCTGATTTGTAATTGTGGTCATGGTTTTTGTATTGCATGTTGATTTGCAGCAATATTTAATTATGTGTTAGTAGAGGAATGTCTATTGTTGACTTTCCTACTTGCTGATACAGTTGACATTTTGGCATTTGATATTTTTTATTTCTTTCATTTGTTTCCTGCATCATTCATTAGTAGGTTTTGGAATTCACTGTCCCCAGTAATAACAATCCCTGTGAGTGCTTTAGGAAGGATATATTGCTCTTAAAGGCACATCAGTGGTAGAAAAGATACTTTTGTTGTTCTAACACATAGTGTAACTGTAGGTATATAAATGTTCTTCACTAAAAATCCTTCCTGCTGGGTTATTTGCTTGTTTTGTCTCTCTCCTTACAGACACAGTCAGACCTGAACTAGACTGAAGCTCTGTCTTTAAAACACCATTTTCAAAAGAACATGTTAATTATTCTTAAGCAAAAGTAATTTATGCATTATGAAGTATCTCAAAAAAATTAAACACATATCTACTAATTGCTTTCACATTTATTGTGCCTTTCTTTTATTTATTCTGTCAGAGACAGACTTTGACAGAATTTACATCAACCATATTAATTCAAACTATCTTCATCTTCATTGATGCCAGGATGTGCTCTCGTGTTCTTATTCACTGTTTTCAGCTGCAGTGGGCAGTAACCTCCAAAGGATGACAACAAGCAGAAGAGTAATGCTAGGCCATATTTGTAAAATGGCTGTGTGTTCAAGTCCAGTTGCTTTCATGAACAATTTCAGCACTCTACTCAGTGACAACATGAATAATTACTGAAACACAAATCTCTTTCAGCATATTGAGTACTTGGGAACAATTTTCAATAACCATTTTCCATATTCTGCATTCCAAATTCGTTACTAATGCTGAGACACAAGACTGTTTTTATTCTATGGCTGGATGTTTTTCAAGCTTATAGGACATTTAAAATGGCAAAAAAGAACAATTCTGTTTTGAACATTTGCACTAATATAAACTGCACCCCATGAATATTCATAAATACCTTCTCTTTCTATAACATTTTAAGGACAAATATTGCCTAATAAAATGTTTTGTAAAGGAAATCAAAGAGGTCAAAATGCCATCAAACAAGATTTCCAGAATCCACTGTCTATATAGGTTAACGATAAATTTCTTCAATATTTGACTATAATTACAGGATTACAGGATTCTGACCAAAGTGTTTGATATTAGTTTTCTGACTTTGTCCTCAATGGTTATTTCATTTGCGGTTTAGCTTTTTTCTTTGTATCCATATTTCTACCTGTCTTTTTGCATATTTATATGTCTTCTAGTTGGCAGAAAAAGTCAAGAAACTAGAATTTTTTTACAAATTAGTTTGGACTGGTTTAAACTGTGTTGAATATTTTGTCCCTTTTACTCACTTAAGTTTCTATTTTTATTTACCAAACAATGTTCTTTTAATGCATGTCATCTATGCATATAGATCACTAAATTTTTAAATAAGCTCAATACTTTAATTTATAATTTGAATAATCACATATATCTATGAAGAGTTCAGGAAAGAAGGATGCCTTTTATGAAAAAACAGAAATGTAGCTATACATACTTAATTACCACTTTTGTTGAAAAAACATTTAGAAATCTCCAGTGCTATAAAATCCAGTATTCAGGATTTTGCCAAACTTTTGCATCATGTAAGCTAAAAAATTTTATTTCTGAATGAACATGGTAGCTATCCAAACAGCAGAAAAAAGAGTCATATGACATTCTTGTCAACAAAGAAATAAATACTGATTTTTTTTTTTTTATTGCTGCAGACTAGTTAATATGTTTTCATTCAATTTCTAACCAGCAATGAATTATCACTAGGATTCTTTATTTTGAGCCTAAAGGGAAAACTTCCACCAGAATAGCTACAGAATCATGTCTGAAAGATGTTGTCAGAGGTCCTTATCCTTGCTTCTAAGCAGGAATATATATATGTGTGTGTATGTATATACGTGTATATGCTAACCCATATTTATAAGTGCTCTAATGTTGAAGGTAACTCAGTCTGTGGTGCCAGCTTTAGCCAACTTCAGTGAATTTCAGCTTCAGTTTTTGTCATTAGAAGATCTCTCCATGCTGCTTCTATGCAG
>JANZLQ010000017.1:7082922-7095714 GCA_026212715.1 Elanus axillaris | reverse complement strand
CCCTTCCCTTCCCTTCCCTTCCCTTCCCTTCCCTTCCCTTCCCTTCCCTTCCCTTCCCTTCCCTTCCCTTCCCTTTCGTTGTTAAAATATTCAGAATATCCACTAAAAGCAAAAATACTCCAAGCCCAAAACTGCCATCATAAGGTGTTGTGTTACAGAGAAAAGGAATTTGGCAGAAAATAAACCCCCTTGCATTCCAGCTTATCCTCAGATGTCAGAGGGGCTGGGGGCAGCTAGGTTTAGTTTCTGAGTGATATCCAATTCAGCGCTATAAGTCTGGTCGCGTAACTATGACAATGACGGATGCACTTAGAGCACACTGCACTCTCAGCTTAGCCATATTCAACACACAAGAATTACCAGACTTAGGGAGTTTGGTTGTGTTAATGAACTATCACAACTAGATTAATGAGCAGCGCAGTTTATTAAAGCAACAGTACAGGTTCTTTAGGATTGCTGGTGATAAATACACTGTTTGCAAAGCACATGCAAATGAGTAAACAGTTGACCACAAGTGCATTAAATTATGAAAGAAAAGAGCTCTAAAGAATTCTAAGTTTCCTGGGGAAGTACTCAGTACAGCCAAATGTTTGAGTCTCGCCCAATAGGCATCCCTATGGGGGCGAAAGAGACGTTCAGCCCATCAACTGATCCTAGAAGTCAGCGATGTCCTGTTGACTTGTCTATAATGGTGTCTTCCCTAATTGTCTTCCTCTTTAGTGTTTTAAAAATATTTTTCTTTTTAGGTGGAGCTTGAGTTACTCTAGTCATACATACCTTTACTTTGGTATAAAATTCTTTTGCTTTGCTTTTAAAGGTATATACTAGAAAAAATTCAGAGTGCATGCTCAGTGAAGGGTGATTGGACCTTGGAAGTGGGTAGCTTTTATGATGGAGGTTTGTTTTGGTATTATAATTACATTATAATGAGCAAATTGTATGTCAGTACCTCAGAACTGGGCAGATGTGATATAAATCAGAAGGTTTGATTTAGGTTGAGAGAACCCCTGTTACTTTACCACCTTGCTTCAGTGGATTCAATGCAGGGACCAATCGTTCTTGTTCCTATCGTTCCAGTTCCCCATCCCTGTGATCACAGAGCCTGGCCACTGCATCTCCACTCCACCCTCCGTGTTACTGTTCAGAGTCAGCATACCAAGCTTCCCTGGTGTTGCTAACATCTAAAGTTGCAGGTTATGTTGCTTAGGGAACTACTATGGAACTGATTCTTTATGGGTCCACTGCATTCCACCTTGGAGGTTCACCTTCCTTGAGAGTGTGTGTGTCATGTTGGTAAGTCACTTCCAGCAATCATTCCACATAAGGTTATGAAATTCCAAATAGTTTTATAGCAGTCTCTATTTCCAGTGGTAGTCCACCACAGGGGACAATGTCTGTCCTGAGTTGCAAACCTACAATAAAAACACAGTAGGTTATTTTTAAGCAAGGATACTAGCCCTCTTTGGATGCTAGTACTTGATAGTGTGATATAAAAGGGAGGAATTAAGCGTAATTTCATAACTTCAAAGCTAGTAAGAATTCACTGCTGAATGCTGAATAAAAAGTTTGTTAGTATTCAGTTTTCCAATTGGAATCTTCACAGTAATTTGCCTCCAGTCAGAAAAAACAGAGAAGAATGCTTGCTAAATGCTAAGGAGGTATGCAAGAGAAGCCATTTGGCAGACCCCAAATCAAGACCTGAGGTGTGTTTACAGGGTGCAATACAACATGGGGCAGAGCTCTTCAACCCAGCTACAAGTGAGAAAGGTCCACGAGGCAGCAAGAGAAGGTCAGGAGGGGAGTGCCAGGAGCATGCTCTGCTGGGCTGATTAGGTAGGAGTGCTGTTTGGGGTCCTCTTCATATGCCAGTTCTGCTTCCACTTCCAAGGTGAGACACTCGGAACTGGCTTAAAGAAAGTCCGTACCACAAAATGCACTGTTAGTCTTCCTCTAAAACATTTCCTAATGGACTTCAAACACAGTGGGAAAACAAAGCATTCTTATTACTTTAAGGGTGAAATTTTCTAGAGGTCTTGGAAACTATTTTGAAAGGAGCTGGGGAGATTTATGTAGCATCTGAAAGAAGCTTTCACCCTCACTCTGAGAGACAGGGAGCAGGTTTTTACATTTCCCCTTTGGAATGAGGTCACTGAAGGCAGACAAAAGAGCTGTATAAACACTGAGGGCATGCAACTGTTTTTCCAGACTGAAAACCAAAGAAATAGAAAGAACTCTGGAGCCTATTGTTTGTAAAAGAAGTAAACTCCATTCCTTCATCTAGGTACAAAGTGATTCTTTATTCTGGTTAATGAACCTATGAACACTTTAAACCATGAATATCTTTGACTGGATATGCTTTGTCTTCTTAATTCTTGAGAATTTTGTTATACCTTCCATTTAAAACAAATTATTTGCAGTTACAGATATGAATATAAAAATTCAAACCCAGCAAGAAAAAATTACACAATTTATTGAAAGCAAACAAAGAATTTTCAAATATGGGAATTATTTTGACAAGTTTACTGCATTTATCTTAAAGTCAACAGATGGTGGAAGTGGATCTTCCCTATAAAATTTCAGGCTTGTGAATATTTCAAACATATTTTCAAAACAAATGTCTAGGGCTTTTCATCTTCCACCTTCACTTTCGAATTCAAGGGAAAGTAGAACTAATAAATTTTTCTGTCCAGCAATGAGAAACTCTTTTCTTACTTTTAAAACTTCTGAAAGAATTTTTAAGATTTTTCTCATTCAGAAGGTGAGTAGTAAACTATCCATGGTTTTGTGCTGAAGTAGTACTTGTAGTTTGGCTGCTTGCAGTAGTTAAATTGTAATACTGTGAATATACATTCACATATGCTGGGGGAGAAAAAGGCAAACCAACACCTTAGCACAATAGAATTTTAGTAGAATTAAAATGCCGAGGCATGCTTGTCTTAACTTTGCTTAACACTGTAGAGACTTGTTCATGAGGATTATATATGAGGAACAAGTCTGATGAATTATAATTTTTAAATTTATTATTTATATGAATAAAAATGAGGCTCATACATAAAGCTAATATTTAATATATGAATAATTGTGTTTTGCTTTTTTTTCCCAATGGAATCTATGCAAAAAGAAACAGAAAAGCACTCTTTACACCTTCCCTCTTTTAAAAAAGTAGATGATAAAATACCTATTTCTTTCCCCCAACCTTGACTGACAAGACAGATGAAATGAAGACAGAGACTAAGCACAGAAATAGTGGATGTGAAGTGTTTAGAGGAATAGAAAACTGTCAAACATTCAATTAAAAGTATCTTGGCAAAATACACCATCAATCATCCTTTTCGATCATCACAACAGATCATTACAAAAAGAAGCATCGGTCCACCGACAATAGACGGAAAGGTATTAATACCCCCCAAAAAAAACTTACGCTGAACTCCCAGATAATCTGTGGCAATCAAAATGAAATGGTGCAGTAACAATGCATAATGTAAACAAAGTACAGCTTTTAAAATGCAGATATTGTTTGTATCTAAGTAAAGCTGGCATTACAGGGATATGCATGTCAAGTTTCACATACTCTGTATTACACATTGTGTTTTTATTAAAGCCTATAGTGAAGCAATATCAGAAATATATTTTCCTAAAATATAGTGTCATCCTGTAGTTTCTTTTTATTAAGTTAGTGTCTTTTTAGACATTATGTTTGCTGACATTTCAAGGTTCAGAATATGTACCGAACAGCAGAAATCCAAAACTCATTATTTTTTACAAATCTCATAAACTTTAAGCCAATCACATAGTTTGGCAAGACAGCTTCATTCCAAGTTTAGGGTTAGTAATATGGAGAATATTAATTTGATGAGATTAACATTGTAATTTTATTATTATAGTTTATTTATAATAATGTGATTATAGTAGGTCAGTATGGTGATCTGGCTACACTAATTTGTGACGCAAAAGGCTGCCTCATGCCCTTAAAGTGTTTTCAGGAAAACCCAAATGATTTTACAATCCAGGAAGAGATATTAACCTGCTACCATGACACCAGTGTCACAAGTCTCCATGAAGCCATCTGTCCCAGTGACAAATGCCACACTGATTTATTTCTGACAGGTTTCTGGAGGCTGCTAAGATCAGCCCCTCTGAGTTTTGAGATCACATTGTTCTCCAGATAGAGAATGGTACTACTGATTTATGGCTACAAGGATTTGTAGTCTGGGTGGGAACTGGTACTGGTTCAGCAGTACAGTGTGGTGCAGCAGAACTGTTTTGGGGACCCAGCCTGGTCTTGGTCTTGTTGGACTTTCCTTCCCTATGCCAGACTTATGCAGCTGTAGCACAGCAGTTTGGCGTTGCACGGACCTGCTGCTGCCACGCGGGTGATGATCCTAGGTTGATCTCTCTCAGGAACAATCCATGCCATGTCATTGCATTTGGTTCTGGACCTCCATGAGATGGGCCCTAAAATGTTGGTGATGTTCCTAAAAGGGGAACCACAGAGCTATGTGGAGATGTTGGGTATTGCATCACCACCCTTTCTGTAGCTATTTTCAGGATGAAAGGACCGTGTCCCTCCTCCTTTTTCCTTTTAGGGTTGTGAAGATTCTCTCTTCCATCCAAGGACATGACTGGGAATTGCTAATCTGTAAATTAATTTCTTCCGTTACTTAAGTTTTATCATACATATCATAGACCAGAGAACAGTCATCCTCCTCTTCATTTTATGCATTACCTGGAAGAGTTTCTTTGGCTGGCTTCTGGAGAATGGCTTTTCTGCTATTCAGAAATCAAGTTATTAATTTACTGCAGACACATGAAATGAAAAAGTAAAAAAGAGAAAAAAAAGATGAAGCAGCAGCAAATCCTACCAGCTACGAAAACACGTTAACTACTAAACAGTCTGGCATCAAAGTCTATTTCAGATGGGTAAAAACATATAGCCAGTGCTAATGTTTAAAACTTTTAATGTGATATGGTCCTGATACATACCTGGTCAAAGGCCACTTTAAAACAGTCATTGGTCACCATTCTTAAGAAGGACCTTCTCCATTGCATCTTCTTGAGCTTATGTTTCGTGTTGTTTAGAAACTGCACTTACTTTGTTGTTGATTGCACAGCTAATAGTGATAAAGTATAGCTAGTTTATCAATCATCTCAGCACCTATCAGTTTGCTGAAACAACATATAACACGAATTTCAAATTCAGGGATGGCTGCACAGTGAGCTTGATTAAAAAATAAGATCCCTTAACTGGCCTGCAGCCAGCATGCCAACTCCAACTGCAATAAGTAATTTCTGGATTGGATTGGAAAAAAGTTTGGAGGAGAAGGAGGGCCGCTCCATCCACACGGAGGGGCTTGTCCGTTCCCTGGCTGCCTGCAAGCTATTCTTTGGCCACCACAGGCAGGTTTAAAATTGCATACCAACAACTTAGTTACTGAGGTGGATAGAAAACTTCAGGAAACAGATTAGTTTAGATAACCATGAGACTTACTGATGGTTGTGGCAGCTCTGGTACCAGTTGGCAGTTTAGCTACTGCCACGAGTCTGTCTAGTGAATTCAGTCTTATCAAGCATGAGAAGAAATTTCACAAAGAAGGCAGAATACAAGTTAAACTTTCTTGCATAATCCCAGGCACTGGGAATCCCTCAGTATCTCATATGTGCTTACTTTAAAAATGGGAAATAGACATTGTGCAGTGAGCAATGGGGAATAAGCCTGATCAAGGGCTACCAAATATGAAGGTATATAGATGCTGGAAGAAACTTCCTTTTTCTTACAAATCCTTTTCCTTACAAACACCTTAGTACCTCTCACTATCCAAACACTTATAATTTCTATCACCGACTCTCCACCAAGAAACAATTTGGTTTTGCTTTCCAAAATATCAGATTTCAAACAAATTTATTTTCTAACAAAATATTTTGCCCAAATAGCAGTATTTTTTTCTGATACAAAGTGAGATATCCTTCAGCTGTGTCTATGTCTTCCTTTATTCCTGTACAATCAACATGTGGTCAATGACAATCAAAAACAAAATGTAGGAATTAAAGTTTCTTTTATTTAATCTTGATTCAGGATCTATTCTTGGCTCCTCCTGTTTTTCACCTTTGAGAAATGATTTCAAAATATCAGTTTTCTCTTTGACTGTAGTTTGGCAACACACTTCATGCTTAAATTTAAGAACAGGAGTAGCTTATTATAGTTTTGTTTGAAGAATATGAATAAACATATTGCTAAAAAAGAAAACGTATGCTATTTCACTGACAGATATGCTACAGAAATTGAACAGCAAACTCCTGAACTTTGACATGTCATACAGAGTCACAAAATAGCAATCACACATGTTTATATTACACATTAAGCCCAGATTAGAACCTGTGTTTATGTCTTACATCATATCTTGACACACTGATAAAACCTTAAAGTAAGTGCTTCTCAAATTCCAGTTTCTATTTTGAAACTGAAACCAGAGTTCAGCTCTGAAAGGTCTTTTCCCTCTCTCTTCTTAGGAGACAGAAGACTTTATTTTAAGCATGGAGTAAGCCTAGTTGTCTCCTTCTTGGCACACTTATGCTTGCAGTTCTCACTTCATTTGAAAGACATAGCTACACTTGCTTTGTGGACATGATGGTCTCCAATCTGAAAGGGGGAATGATGCTGTTAGTTACATTCTGTCAGTGTTTCTTTGACCTACCCTTCCAGTGCTGGCATAAACTGTTTTTTCTCAAGGGAATAGGTGGGGCACAATGGGGTGGAAGAGCTCACATGGACAGACTTCAGCCTTATGTAGATGACAGATACTGAAAAACTACCAGTTCTCAACCAGAAACGATGTCTAGATCTGTGAACTTCTCTACTCCACTGAACCAGGAGATTAAATGAAGCAGAGTGATGGCAGGCAGTGCTTGCTGAAGCTTGGTGCTGTCAGTGCCTGTAGGCAGAGCTGTAGTAGATCTGTTTGGTTTCTGGGTCAAGGCCTCAGTTCAAGCCAGACAGCTATATGCATAGGCAGATTTATTCCTTCTTCATTGGAAAATAGTATGTAGTAAACTGAAGGATTCAGTGAGTGATTAATAAAAGTAGGACATCTTATGCATTTATTATTTAAAAACATTAAGTGTAGGTGTAACTGTAGCAGTGGAAGTTAGGCACACAACAAAGAAAAATACTCAATTAAGGTAAAAATACCTGCAAACAAAATGAAAATACAATGGCTGCAGTGTATAGGTTTCTTTGTGAACTTCAAAATGATGTTGAAAATACAAATCTTCTACTGTTCTTGTGGATTAAAAACCCTCCACCTATTACTCTGTAACATATGTACATACATATACACACATGATTTTTTTTCCCCATTTCACAAGATACCAAATTGTGATCTGCACTGTCTGAAAGACCTTGAGAAAGCTGCATTTGGAAGTACAGATGAAGGAAGTGGTTTCCCTAGCAACAAGAACTTTGTGTGAAAACTCTTCAAATGCATTCTTGTCTTCTTCTTTCCTGTGTATGCCTTGCACACTATGTTAGTCCACACTATACAAATAATCCTTCAGAGCACTGTTCTCAAAGCATTGGCAATGCCAACATGAAAATACCCCCTTACTCTGAAAAAATCCTGTACCCCTCAGAAGTCCTTCCAATTAACTTAAATAATTCACCAGATAATGTACCTTGTTAATTTCAACAGCTTTCCCAGAGACACTATTCTGTGAATTATTTAAGATCTAGGTCATAAAAATAGCCTTATTCACAAAGCTCATCCCAAAGTTCAATTTAATTTCTTTAAAATTTCTACTTATGACAGAGTAAATGGATATCTCCAGACTAAAACTTTTAATTTCTCTCTCACACACAGGGTCTTTATATATGAGCACAAGCTTATGGTTTACTAGACTGGTGAATGGTCAGCTATACAATGAATCTCTGTTAGTATATGCAATCTGACTCAGGAAAGATTGTAATGTTTCCTCATTGACTCAGTCTTCATAAAACCCCAGGGGATAACTCAGCTAGGGAGATGGCTTTATTACAACTGGTTTGCTGGCTGCATTCTGCATGCTTTTGCATGTCTTTAAGAAAAAGAACATTTAATATAGAAAGGACTTCTTGAGATTCTGGTAGAGATATGCTAGAAGCCCAGAACAGCCTTCACAAAAAAAGTTATATTTAATCATGAAAGCTCTCTCAGGTTGCTGGGAAAGGAGAATGATGTAGTAGGTGCAGAATACACTCACAGTCCTGTGGCAGGATCAGGAGATGGGACTGACAAAGCTGTGGTAGGGGGGGATGGTGTATGTGGGTATTTCTAGAGGTCTCTTACCTGTTTTCTCCAAAAACTGCGTGCCTAACTAAGGTTGTGACATTCATACAATGAATATCCATAGCAAAAATGGTCATGGAGTCTAAGAAGATCATTGTGCAGCATGGGCACTCTGAAATATAATTATTTCAGAGCTTTAAAAGTATGTTATGTCAGAGCATAGATGCTGTCAGTCAGGGCTTAATCTTAGTGCCAGAGCTAAGTTCTAAGTTAACAGGGACCAACTGTTTTTAGCCCAAACCCCTCAGGCTAGCCTACTAATATGTTATTCATATCCCTGTCAAGTCTGCAAAGAGCAAACGTCATGCAAGTGAGGGAGAATCATATCTGTAAAGATTTAGAAATCCTTTTTCTCTGCAGAATAGCAGCTGTGCTGAAATATATAGGCCACTCATAAATTCATATTAATTTTTACCTTACAGTCTGCTGAATGACAGTTATTCGTCACAGATCCAAATAATGTTTTTTGTTTTTTCTTTAGAAAAATCCAAAACCCTGATTCAATTACTGTGTATGGAATATAAATAAAAATGGGGAAGTTTTAAAAACAATGAGTCATGGATTTGTTATGTTGAGTCTGCAGTTTCTGATAGGAGACACGTATATCATCAGCAGGCTTATTAAAGCCAATGAACCAATACCAACATTTAGATATATTTAGTCAAAGGCTCAGTGGAGAAAGTAGTTCTCACAAATACAGGATGTACATCAAACAGAACACCAATTTACATAATTTTAACCACCTAATTGACTTGCCATTCTTAGTTTAGCTTTGTGAGAAGGGTGCTGAGCACAGTCTTGGGTTTCATTTCTCATGACAGCATCCTAGATTGTCCTTGCTGATCCTTTATGGAATAAGAATCCTGCAAGAGCTAGAATTACTGGACACAGGAATGAGCATGTTATACTTGGAAAGAGTCAACACAGCCTTACAAACTTTCCAACATGGTCCATAACCATATTGTTAAGGGAAAGTTTTTTGATACAGTCTATAGCAGAGAGTACAAGCATAGGATGATATCAGTGTTCCTATGAGAAGAAAAGGAAAGGAAGAGCAAAAAGGAGGATTGCTCTAGCAGTGCTGCAAGCACATTGTCAGTAACCTACAGCTGGTCCTCACACCCTCAGTGGAAAAAGCAGTGATGCCATTCACCACATTTTGCTTCTGCAACTCAGCAATCGTATGTGAAGTGTTACTCTATACTACATGTAATAATAACTTGACATTTTAAAGAGTAATGTGTATGTTTCTGCTCAAGCTTTCCCAAAGAGCAGAAGTGACTGATTCTGCAACATGGCCAGTTTAAACTTGGAGGTAGCAAGTCTGTTTGTGTTTCCAAAAGGCTGTTGTCAAATACTCTCAGCAAAAGAATTTAAACTGGCAGGGCACAAGAAAAAGGTCTACATATGTGTAACTGGTTAAAATAAGAAACAGAAGAGGAGTAAATTATTTCAGAATTATGTCAGTAGTGGAACACATCAGGGATATGTGCTGCAATCTGTGTTGCTCAAAATATTCATAAATGATGTAAAGCAGAGTAGAGGCATGAAATTTTGCTGAAGATACTAGATTATTTAGAGTAATAAGGACAAGGGTCAGCTGAAGATATGAAGAGTTATGAGGCTGAGGAACTGGGAAGTTAAATGACAGATAAAATTCTGTGTATATGAATACGAAAAAATGGAGCTGCAAAAGCTACATGCAAAATGATAGACTCTAAACTCACCAATACCATTTAGGAGCAGATCTTGTTTTACTGCAGATTGCTCCATAAAATGTCAGCTCAGTGCTCAGTAGCAGTGAGAAATAAATGTTCCAAATTATTAGAAGAGAGAACAAAAAAAACCCCTTTATTATAAGGCTGTTGATTTCTACCCTGAATACTGTCTACATTTAGGGTCTCCTGAATTTCTAAAAGGATAATGTAGAACTGAAAACTGGAGAACACAAGGATGATCAAAAGTATGGACCAGTTCCAGTGCAGAGAAGAACTAAGTTTGTAAGTCAGGAAAAGAGTATGACATGACAGAGTGGTATGAGTGTCACGGACATGTGTGGATAGGGCTTGAGGATTCAGTATTTCTGGCAGGGCAAAGACTAGAGACTAATAAATGAAGCCAGAACAAACCAAAGAAAATAAGATTATTCTTCTGAAAGATGGAATACTTTGTCAAAGGGCACAGTGGAAATAAAAAGTTGCATGCCTACAGAAGGAAACAGGTCATATCTGTAGAAGAGAAATGGATTTAGGTTACTAAATAGAGAAACCATGTCTAGATCAGCAAGCCACTGATCTGAAAATAGGACATTAAGCTGAAGTATGTTTGTAGTTTTCTTACTCTTGTCTAAGTACTGACTTTTCCAGCCACTGCTGGAAAGAGGACATGAGAGAGACACAAAGCCTTTCTTCTATTCTTATTTATCTGCAGAGACTCTATTAAAACCTTTTATTGAATACTTATGGTATGTACTGATATAATCCTGAATATCTAAATCTTATTTATTTATGTTAATCACTCATTTATTATTCATGTCCTCTTTCATAAATTTTTCTAGTCTCCAGCCACTCTTAGATAAGTCATTCATATTTATTTAGGAATCATACTCCTTAATTGAGGTTGATCTTAAAGATCTATTGCTTTTTGTTTTCCACTGGATATTTTCCAGTATAATGTTTCTATGGGATTTTTTCCAAGTGCTATTAAGACAAACGAAGAATTAAAAGAAAAGCAAACAGTCTAAATCTTAATTCATTTCCATCTGATCCCTATTTTCAGGGCAATGCTCAAGTCTTCTTTTCTTTCATTTACCTTAAGTTATTTTTAGCCAATACTGCTATCACCCTTAATTTTACAACTCTGAAATTCCCGGAGAAAATATAATTTTTATACATTCCACTTCCCATGATAAACAATGAAACACAAATTCTATAATATCAAGCCAATTGTCAGGTTTTGATCCCTCAAAGACTACTGCTGTCACTTCTGCTTCTTTGTAAAATGTTTCACTGCTTCATCATCAGCTAATGTCATTTCTTTTCCTGATTTTCCACTATAGCACCTTAATACATACAGTAGATCATTGTGTTCACCTCCAGATTTGAGATAAGAAGAAAAAAAACAAGCTATACACCAACTACCCACACATTATGAGGACATAATCACTAACCGTATTATTACTGACAAAACCTACTAAGGAGGAAGACACCTTGTACTGACAGTTTATATAGACATAAAATGTAATAAGGCTAAATTTCCATTTAAATATCGGGGACAGTTTAAAGTAATTGAAATTAGCTTAAATTTATTCAATCTATGCTGTCCTTTTTACTTGTGTAAATGAAGAACCTTTTTCATTTTCTTTTTAATTTCTTTGTTGATCTTTTTCCATTTTTCTAAGCTGTCATTTTATTTTTGCTATGTTTTCTGACTATTATTCTTGTAGAAAGGTCCAAAAACCTTTACTGTAGGATTCATCTGTCCTGGGCAATACTCTGAAGATAGGTCTTGCACCTTTGACCTAAACAATTCTTAATTGTCTTACAAAATCAAAACTTAGCACACGTTATTTAATTTCATTGACTAGAGCTATTAAATGTTACCAAATATTTTTAAAGGCAGACCTTGGAAATCAGTAATCTGTGTTAGAGAACTATAAAGTTGTATGTAACATAAATTAAATTGAATAAACTTGTTATCAGCTGATCCAGTGTAAATTTCTATCACCTTACCATCAAAACCATCATTAAAAAATAATCTTTTGTATGTCAGCTGATACATCTATCACCATTCCAAGAATGTATGCTGTTTTGTTAGTACAGAAGTACAGTTTATTATATTTTGGCACAAGGAAATATTTTTATAAAAGTCCTGTAGAGGTATCTGTGACCATTTAAATCTAATCCTGTGTCTTCAACATAATCTTAGCACTAAAACCAACACTAACATTTTTACCATGTTCCGCAACATTATTTAATGCAAATATGTTATTACTCCTTGTTCTTTCATTAGTTTTTCCCATTATTAAATTTATTTTGTTATCAAGCCTCTCTTGCCTTGTGAATATTTTTGAGAATACCTGAATACTTGTCTCACTCATGGTACTCAGTTTGTTAATTAGTAATTCTTTTGTTAAGTAATAATTTATTTTATTAGTAGATAGTAGTTTATATTTTTCCCTCTAGCTACACCCACTTTCCTAATACAGTTTAGGCATAGACTTTTCAGCCACTTTATTGACTACCTGTGTTCTGTTTTGACTTATATTAATACTTTTCCTTCTATCTGTCCATGCTGACTGATATAATTTCCTTTGTTGACCTTATCCTTTAAGTGTAATAATTTGAAGTTCTGATTTTCCAGATATGCCTGCAGAGAAAGACCTGGGGGTGCTGGCTGACAGCCGGCTGAATATGAGCCAGCAGTGTGCCCGGGTGGCCAAGAAGGCCAACGGCATCCTGGCCTGTATCAGAAA
>JANZLQ010000017.1:7049082-7071482 GCA_026212715.1 Elanus axillaris | reverse complement strand
GGACGGGGGGGGGCGGTGGGGACGGACATGACACACACGTACTGCCACAGCTTATTTACCTGCAGGCCATAGCTGTCTTTTTTTGTCAAATATTTTCACATCTGTACAACAATGTAAGATGAAACATACTTCTTGTAAAGTTTGATGCAGTAGTTACAATAATAAAAGTACAGTAAACATCTATAATAAAAACTCTTGGTGTTTAGTGTAGTGGGCACTCCCCTATGCTAAGTAAATACAACACATATGAGTGTCCATCTACATCGACATATAAATTTATCAGACCTTCTTACTATATGCTTGCAGTGTGTGACTGTCAAAAATGGTAAAGGAATGGTAGCAAATGGACTAAATTTATTACAGAAAAATAAAACAAAGGAATAAATAAAATTAAGTGGAAATACAGTTAATTAGGTCAGTGCCTACATAGGAACTGTGGGTTTGAGACCATTGAAAATCTAACCTTCAGAATCTAAATTTAAATAGTTATTTTTAATATTGTAATTAAGTATTTTATTCCTGTCAGTCCTCAATTACATAGAAAAATGAAAATTGTTTCTCGTATCCTAATTTATCACTGTAGTCATAAGTAGAAATGAGAGTTGAAAAGAACACACTTGTGTTTCTGGATTATGATACAGGGTAAAGTACAGACTTTCATACATTGCCTCCTAATAACTTCTACATTTTGCTGGCAAAGATGTTCAATTTCTGTAGACAACAAAGCAATAATGAAGATGATAAATCAGTAAGCATCATCTAAGTTGACAGCATCACTCATTTATTAATCATAATCTTCTTATAAATTTATAACAAATGGAGATTTCCCACTGAAACTAAAATTGTAATCAAGAATCTATCTAACCTGAAAAGTGGTTTTGAGGGAAATTAGAGTATTGCCATATTTTCCAGATTGATATATGGATATCAAAGATCAAATCCCAACCACAAACAGACATGTTCATAATGACTTCTTTTTCTTATGAGTTTTGCCTTTTAAAAAAAAAAAATTAGATCTTGTTTTTTACAGATTTTTACATGTTTATTCCTCAAGACTTCTTATTAAGTATAAATGTCGTATTTCTGTAACACTGATTCTTCATTTTACTTATATGAAAACAACTGTTATGTTCCTCCTTGGAGAAGTCACAATGATTAAGCAGACAAAAAAAAAATCTGTGTTAATGAAAATAATACTATCTACAAATCTCTTTGACTTTTGTGGTACTATCTGACTATTAAAAATGTAAACACCTATCCAAATTTGGATCATCTCAGATTTAGATGGTATCTTCTTGTCATTGACCTGGAACTATCCCATTTAACATGACTTGGAGTCACATAGATGATCAGTTAAACCAATTTATTCATGTTCTTACAAAATGGATATCACTATATAGCAAAAAGAGGTGAAGATCATCTTAAGGTACTTGCTTAATGTCACAAAGGACATCAAGACAATTGGGAGCCCGAAATGCAGTAGAAAAGGCAGAATGAATATTCAGATAGTTTAGAATCTCCCCAGTAAAAGTAAATGAGAACAGTCTGGGTATTGAGTTTTCTTTATCCCCAAATGGTAAGAACAAGGTGTGCAACAGCTGACCTTTGAGACTGACCTTTTTTTCCAGATGTTGCTGTACTGGCCACATGACCTTTAAAGAGAACAGACGCAAACTATAAAAATACTGCAGAATAATATTGTAGATTGACCCTGCTGTAAAAACATAGCTATTCTGCAGCACCTGTGTCAGGAAAAGTATTCCCACCAAGGATTTCCAAGAGAGTATTAAATGACAGTGCATTTAGCCACTGAATGTAAAAACCTTTACATCATCACCTCCACTGGCTCAAAAAAAGGGGACCTGAGGGTGCTTTTCTGTGTGTACTAGAGTAAGAAGATTAATTAATACAATTTTCCTGTAGAGAAATAGTGCTGCGTATAGTGTACAAAACCACTTTTCATAACAAGATAATATTTCTACCTATATTTATTTTTTTTTAAATGCTTCAGTTCAGGTAAGACATTCTTCCTCAGAAAAAAGTGTGTTTCATAAAATAAAAAGTATAAAAATGTGTTTTAAACACTTTACAGTTTTCTGGGACTCAGAATGACTGATGTAATTACCTTTTGATATATGGTATTCATCATACCAATTTAGACAGCTAGGCTATTAACAAAACTAAGAATAAGCTGATTAGTTTATAATATGGGCTTTTTTCATTGTCAACAGGATTACAGAAAAGCACAAATACCTCCAGAAATATGCAAGTACCTTAAAAGGATAATTCATCTTGCCTGTCTTAGCCACATACTTCAGAATGACATGACTATCCATTGTTTGTGCAGCCAGCACAGACTTACTGGCTTTGACTTAGACATCTAAGCCTTTTAAATAGTTAAGCTAGGTCATCAAGGTGTTCAAACTGCTTTATGGAATATAGAAAATACATGAATTTATTGCAGCTAAACTCCACACTTAAGAGGTATTCCAATAAATGAGATATAGACAGAGTTGACTGACATAAACTGACAATACACAAGTGGTTACTAAACTTGACAGGAGCTAAGTCATTTTATGCTCATTTAAGCAAAACAGGCAGATTCTGATAAACTGTGTTGTTTGGCTATTCCGTAAACTTATCTGAGTTATAATGTCTTACACAATGAAACCAAACCTATCATGTTATGAGATAAAATCACTGGCATAGCAAGAACACGTTGAAAAGCGAACTTGTTGCTCTGTAAGTTTCAGCAATACTGCTGGACTTTCTCATTTAGATCCTTCTATCTTGAACTCATCATATCATCAATTTAGCTCACACAAGATATAACTGGATTTTCCTGAAATGGATTTAAATATATATACTTGATCTTTGATACTTTAAAAACTTAACTTCGACTTTAAATTGACATAAGATCAAGAGAAACACAATATACAGTCTTTAAATTTGAAATGAGAATTGTCCTCTACCATGTTTTGGGAAAGTTCAGAAGTTACAGAAAAATATTGATTTTTATATAGATACTTTGATGAATGTCATATTAATCCTTTATCGAGGTAAATTGAACATTTTTTTTTTTTTTGAAAGGGCTTCTGATTCAGTTGAGTACTTGCATGGAAGAAGAAAAAAGTCAAACAGAAAACTAATATTTTTTTCAGCTTTTTTATTTGCAGGGATTTTAAATAACAAAAATTTTGGTGCATGCAGGATAAAGTTGAATTTTATATCTTTTTTCTCCAGCTAACATATAAATCTTTTAATATATTTGCCCCCTTTGTATTTTCCCCCAACTGATTTGTTTTGAACTTAGATGTAAGATAATTTGAATAAGTTCGTTTGCTACATCTCACTTCGTATTTGCTAAAGTGAGTTTTCATAATCTTAAAATGACAACATATATATTGCTTTACTAAGTAATACACTTAACCTGTTCCACAAAAAATTCTTCCTACCTTATATCAGAATTGTAATATTGCCTCCACAAAGCAGTGACCAGTGTTTGGTTAAGTGATTAAAGGTCCAACCCCATAAGTGTGTCCCAGGGCCACCTCTGGCCCAGGGCCTGGGGGACACCAAGAACCAGGAGCCAGCTGAGGCAGCTCTCTGGGGCACCTCATGGACCGAGGGTGGGGGTCATTGCCTACAACAGTCTGTCCCATCTCCTGATTAAACTTCATTTGTAACTGTTTTCCTGGGTGAGGGTCTCTATTCTGTGTGTGTCTCTGCATATGGGGGCCTGAATATCAGCACCTGGAGTCAGACCACAGGACCACAAGTCTGGGCTGGGTACTGGAAAGACCAACAAGCCTGAGAGTTGGTTACTGGAGGAACAAGGTGGGCCAAGATAGCTCCTGATGAGACCATGGCATCTGGGGGCTGGCTAATGGTAAAGTCATACGTCTGGACCTGCAACCTGGGGAGACCTGTCTACATGTGTATGCCTGTGTGAAGCAACTGAGATACCTGGGGATCCAGAGGCCAGCAACTGGATAAACTTGTTGTCTAAGGCCAGTTACGGAGAGCATCAGTACGGTGGCTGTATCCTTTTGTTTATGTGTGTGTGTGTGTAGGTCTGAGTATCAGCAACTGGAGTGGGGCTTCAGCCTCAGGGGCTTGTATGCCCAAGTGCCAGCAGCTGGGGAGACTGGGATCCAGGGGCAGCCACTGATCGGAGTGAGTGTCTGAGCCCACCTGCTGGGGGAATCCATGCTGTACCTATATATTTAGATTTTTCCACTAATGGGTTTTCACCCTGCTTAGTCCAAAAGGGGAACAGAATGAGGATGTTGGGACACTTTGTGTTTATGTGAGTGAGGTATTTTTATGTCTGTGTTCATCTGTTGGACCAGCTGTGTATGTAATTCCATATACAGAGAGAGCCGAAACTCTGCCCTAGAGAAGAGAAGGCTCAGGGGTATCTCATCAATGCATTCAAATATCTGAAGGAAGCATGCAGAGAAGATGGAGCCAGGCTCTTTTCAGTGGTGCCCAGTGACAGGAAAAGAGGTGATGGTCACAAACTGAAGCACAACAGGTGCTGTCTGAACATCAGGAAACACTTTTTTGCTGTGAGGGTGACCAAGCACTGGCACAGGTTGCCCAGAGAGGTTGTGGAGTCTCCATCCATGGAGATATTCAAAAGCTGCCTGGATGTGGTCCTGGGCAACCTGCTCTAGGTCGCCCTGCTTGATCAGGGGCGTTAGATGAGTTGATCTCCAGAGGTCCCTTCCAACCTGTCCTGGGTTCAGCTGGCATACAGTTAATTTTTGCAGGAACCTGGGAGGGGGCATAGCCGGGACAGCTGACCTGAACTATCCAAGGAGCTATTCCATACCATGGGACATCATGCTTAGTGTAGAAGTGGGGAGCGGGCTGGTGGGGGCTCTCGGGTTTCAGTGGGGGAAGTGGCAGAGTGTTGGGTTCTAGGTGGTGACTAGTTGCACTGTGCATCACTCATTTTGTATATTTTTTTATTTGTATCGTTATTGTTGTAACTTCTCTTTTTGTGTTGCCCCGGTAAATTGTCCTTATCTCAACCCTCGAGGTTCCATTTTTTTCTTTTCTTTTCTCTTTCTGATTTTCCTCCCCATCCCACCGGAGGGGGGCAAGGGGAGTGAGTGAGCAGAACTGGCTGGGCTGAAACCACAACAAACTCAACCATTCTGCAATTTTTTGATATAGTATAGAATTCTGAAGGAAATGACAAATAAGTGATATCAGAAATTTTGAAAAGCCTACTTAAATTATGAAATCTTGCTCAGATAAACACACTTAAAAATAATATCTTAACACATGTGTTTCATTATCCTATATTGTGTTTCATTATCCTATATTGTGTTTCCTATCATATGCTTTTTATGATGCTTGTACAAATTTTGAGTATCTCTATTTTGAGCATAATTTACTGTAAAATCTGATAATTTTGGCTTAAGGCTACCATTGACCAATACATCACAGGTAGCAGTTCCAAGTCAAATAGAAACTAAATTTTGATGAAAGGTTAGATGAGCATAAATATTTGCAGTCATAAGGCTGTGTATCTAGGTATAATGGCAATGTGTGATTACAAAAGATGCATAATGAAGTTCATCAGGCCATCTGATGCAGTTAAGGAACAAAGAGCTAGAGATAGGTCTGCTCTTCTAGGCTTCCTAGCATGAACAAAGGAAGAAATTAATTGAGAATTTTTTAAATCCTGAAACAGAAATAACTGAAGTACTGAGAGAGAAGGTAGTGCAGTAGGAAACGTTGAGCAGAATCCTTAAGATTCTAAATCCAGTAAGACACTTTGGAAATCTGAGAGGTGAAGGAAATCAATGGCTAATTTATGTACTGTACTGTATGTATCATACATATTCTTCCTGAGCAAGACAGGATGGAAGAGTGGTTCATTAAGAGACTGAGACTTTGTTGTTTGACCTAGTCATTAGCATTGGTTTATGCTGATAACCTGGCAGAAACAGGCAAGAAGTTCCAAGAACTTCCAGACAAGAATCTCTTTTTTCCTCATAAAAATCTTCTTTTCTGCTAGTTAACCTGGTTTTCTACTTATATATTGTGAATCAGAATTTGCCATGAGTAACATCTCAGAATACTATACCTGATATGACTTCAGGATGTTCATATGTGTGATTTTGCCTTCATATCTATAGGGTAGACCTTATATTTATAAGGCAGGGGAGGGAATCAGAGAAAACACATAGTTAATTTTTAAGGATTTTTTTTTCCCTATATTTTGAAAAACCTACTGCCTTGTTTCATATGCAATTATTTCAGAATTGTAATACTCTGAAAGACTTGGAATTGCTCATTACTGAATTGAATTCTTCAAATAATACGTATTTTAAATTACAGTTTTCTACCAAGTTGTTCAGTTAATAATCAGTACGCCATGTAACCAGTAACCTATTCAGTGCATGGTTCAGCAAACATCTCAGTGTTTAAATTCACCCAGTTATAGCTAAGCTGACTCATCTCCACAGGAAATTCTTGACTGTTAGTTAGATTTAAATGAAGATATACCTTCATGTAATTTCTGAACTTCAAACAATTCAAGGAGAACAGCAAATAGCCTAGGTATTAGCTGAAGTAAAATTTACTTTTACCAAAAAATAAAAGAATAAAAAAAAGATAATCTTATAAGGTATTAATTGATTAATTTAATTTAATTTGGTATAGTATTTTCCTCTAAGTGCAATGTTTTTTTTCAATGATTAATGTGTTTTAATCTCCGATTTTATGTATGCTGCTGTTTTGAAGAGTAAAATGTGTATAAGAAAAATAACTTTAGTATATAGTTAAATGTTATACATTTGTTAGGTTCTCAGTGGTTTGTTTTTTCTAGCATGTATGTATTGGTTGTATGTCTGCTGTAAAGAGCGTAATTTCATACTTAAATGAAATCTATGAAATGTGCTAGAATGATATGTATATGTTATACAGAAACAGAAATTCATATAGAATTTCATAACCGATTGGACCTTGCCGTTTTAATTGGGTCTTTGTAAAAATGCATAGTGACCTTCTCTCTAAAAGCATTTTTTTCCAAACTGGCCAAGAAACTATAAAAATTTCTTCCTCTTCATCTCCCTCACTCTGGGAGTATGTCCTATAGGACTTCAGAGAACTTTTTCAACCTTTTTCTTCTCACTGCCTTTCCCCATTAAATGGTCTTTCTCACCATATTCTGCTCCCAAGTTAATTCTCTTTTTAAATTGCACTATTCCAAGAGGAAGGCAGGGAAAAAGAAGTTTCCAAGAAAATGACAATTTTTCCTACCCCATGGCAGCAGCATGAAATTTTAGATGAGGACAGAAATTTGGTTATTTTCCACTCCTTGGAACATAGTCACCCTGTCTTAATATTTGGAGATTATTTACCACCCCCACCCCCCCCAAGATTCTCCCTATAGTACTTCTTTGTTGCATATGGTAAAAAAAGACCAGTCTTATAAAATTTTTTCAGTATTGTTCATAGAAGCAACTTAAATATAAAAAGAAAAGTAAAATCATCAGTGTAAAAACATCAGTATAAAATGACCAGGTCTAAATTTGTTATATTATAATCTATAACAAAATATCTTACTTGTATTTATTTTACATTGAATAAAAGTCATCTTCTAAGGGGAGTAGACAGGGAGTTACTACTCACCAAGTCAATATTAGGTAACAGTAGCCTGACTGAGAAGACAAAAATAGGTAATGTGCCTTTTGTAAAAAAACATGGACCAAGACCTGATTTAGTATGAATCCATGTGGCTTCATTTAAGTATCCATGAACATAAGGTTGGAATGCAATGTTGCATATCAAAACTCTCTGAAGTTAAAAGAACTTACAAACTTACATGACTGTAATCATAGGAAGAAAAAACAACCAGGAAGAAATTTTTGTCTTGGATTGAACTAAAGGAAAAACTGTAGAAATAGAGTAACAAAGGAAGCCTGTTCTATGTGAGGCAAATTGACAAGGCTGCAAAACAAGACAGAAGAGAGGGACAGAGGAGACAGTGTTAGATCAACCTGAAAAGCAATGGAATAAAATGGGATAAAAAGAGAGTAAAGGACATAATATCTAAAGTTATACCAACTGCAACATGTTCAGAAGAGCTACTTAAAATGACATAGTCTGAAACTCCATTTGCCTGCAAGCATCATGCTTAGCTCAACGCTTAGATGTGCTAATTGTAATGTTTTAAACACAATTACTGTCTTCCATCCTTTTAATATTTTCTAAACTATTTTTTTTCTGTTGCTGTTTTTAAAGGGAAAGGATATTTCCAGATTATTTACTATTGCTTGCTATTATTATGGGGTTTATACCTGATTTGACACCACCACTCTACATTCAAGTTGCTGTTGGTGTGACATTCCATTCACCATGCTAGCACAGTACTACCATGCCATGGCCATTAGAAAAAATATGAGATAACAAGAAATGACTAGAAGCTACTGGCAAGAAAAGCAGAAGGTCAATAATAAGTTAAATTAAGTGCTAAATAATACATGGCAAAAACATCACCATGAGGTAAAATATGTTCCTATCTAACTGTCATCCATGCTTGAGAGTCATGTCAAACTACAGAAATGGAATGATTTTATGGTTAGTTTGCTAAACGATTGCCCTGCTCAAACATCAAATGCATTCTAGTTCACATCACAGCTCTACAGAATCTTTTCATATTTTCCTGTCAGTCTATTCATATTGCAATTTTTTGGCACTTTGCCATTTTATACACTCCTTAGGAATTAGTAGCTATAGATGTTCTTATTCTTGTCAGCAGCCACTTAAGCAGCACCACATTTTCTATATACACTTCAATGTTCATTCACTTAGCAAAGCACTCCACTTTCAACTGCTTCTCCATCAATTAGACAGGAGTAAAAAACCCAAATCATTCAGTTCTACAGTATTACATAAAGAAAGACTATAATTAATGGAGTGACTTTCAATCTTTCCTGTATGAAACTGCACCCTGACAACTCTTCGGAAAATTCAGTGCAAAACTGAGGGTATTGGGAAGGGGTGAGTAGCTTTTATATTCTGCTCATGAAAAGATTATCTCTGAAAAAACCATGCTGCTGGGCAGTGAAGTGTTCTTTAAGAACAGGCTACATGAACATAATGTCTTCTCTAAGCTCAGAGTATTTCTAACTGCAAGAACATAGTTAACAGCTCTTTGGTGGACAAGGAGGTCTCGTGGTGAATACTCATATCATTGTCTAAACTAAAGAAGAGTTCTGTTGGACAAATCATAAAAAAAAAAAAAGTTTCATTGCCTTATCAGGTACTTTGTGCTGTTCTGGTGGCATAATATGTACTCACAGATTCCTATGAAAGTAAACAATGTTAAAATGGCTGTGACTGTAGGGTAGTATGCTGGACCCTTGTCTATAGCTTAGTGTTTTTTCATTATGATACTACATGCACTATCAACACAAGAAGAATGATAAAGCAAGCTCATTCCAGTGGAGACAAATAGCTATTGAAATAATTCAAAGGGCTTTTTCTGGTTTTCCCCCTCTGTGCCTTTTGTCAGTGCACTGTGAAACAGCCTGACATCTCCTATGTAGGGATTCATTCTGGACAAATATAACTATAATTTCACTTGGTTGTTTTAAGAACTACCAACTTTCCAAAGATATGCTAGGTAACTGACCACAAATTAGTATAGCTATACCATGGATTTTTAAGTTGACTGTGTCACTGGGGAAATAAATTACTTCTATTTGATTACAATCAGCAGATCCTACTGTAGCTCTTAAAATGCTAGGGATTAAAGATATGAAGGCTGTGGAGCAGGCTTCTCTTCACATATAAATGTGAAGGTCCTTTTCATTCCATTTATTTTAGGCATCAAAATGGAAGTGTTGAAGTTAAGAGCTTAATCACTTACACTACCTATACAGGAAGAAGCACCTCCAAGGTGCTTCATGTATCTGATGGAAAGACTTACTCTCCTGAGATAGTTCCTAAGCTACCCTATACGTATGCCTGTCCCATACTACCATGTATACTCCCTATACCTACCTGCAAAGAAAAAGTCACATATACTAACCTAAGTTCTGAAACATTCATTTTTTGCAATGTAGGGCAGCTTAGAAGTTTACCTTAATTGGTTATATAGAAACACAAAAAAAAAAAGAATGCTTCTTATGCTTTTCATTTCTATATTTGGTCTGGTGGTTTAATCTAAAACGAGATTCATGTGTATAATATGGGTGAAAAATAGCAGGCAATAGGCAAGTAAGAATAGGAAGGTGTGCTACAAAATATTCTGAAATCTGAGATCCAAAGTAGAGGGGATTTTAATCTTCTCTCAGGAGAAAGGCAAGAATGGAAAATTCAATCTACAATTATCAGAAAAATAAGGAGAGTAGCAAAAGATGAGGCTGTTCTTGTAATCATCCTGTATAGCATAATCAGTGCCTTTCCCATTGTGTTGACCCCCTTTTTACCATCTGTAGTGGTGCCAGATAGGAGAAAACCTTCATGCTCTGAATATTTACATCTAATTTTAAAAAAAATTCTTTAAAAAAGTTGGTGTTTCTTCTATAAGGCAGGGTTCTTAGACTCCACATGATTCAACACTTCCTCCTTTCATTGGATGACTGAAGAGCCTTACAGTTATTACTAGTTATTAAAAGTTTAATCTGAGAATGTACAGTCCCTTCCATCATCTGAATTTCAAAAATACATTTTTGTTCTCTGCCAAATAGGAAATCCGTGTTGCTTGCTGCAGCTACACAGAAAAGGAAAGACAGAAAGGGAGAAGAGGATCATGTTCCATGTAGAACTGCTGTAACTAATTCATGTTGACTATTGGGCTAAAGAAAATCACAAATGTCACATTAGAAAATTCCATTATGTTCCGTCATGGAAAAATGCCTAATTCCACATCCTTGACTGAGAAGAATGGAGTGGTTAACAGCTTATAGAATTTTGTTTCAGGCTATTTTTGGTCACAGAGTGCATCATTACATTGTTTTATGTTTTGTTTCACAATTCTAAGGTTTGCTGGAAGCAGAAGAGTTTGAAACACCAACAAGAAGATGAAGAAAAAATAAAGTAAGAAAAGGAGAAAAAAAATTGTGTTATAACCCTTAAAACATATGCCAGCCTGACCTTGAGGGATTGTTATGGAATGTTGAGAGCAATACATTTACTTCAATGGAAATACAAAATGGCTAAAGACAAGAGCAACTGATCCACTCCTTTCACTCTAATAGAAATAATATGAAAGTTCTAAGTAAAAAAATGTAAGAGGAAAAAATGATGAGTTTAAATAATGATGTTATATATGAATTAAACATTGACCTAGACTTCACATCAAATCCTGGCTTTGAAATTAATCCATCCTGTGATATCTGATAAATTATTCTATCAGATCCTCATTTTTACCATATTTTAAATGAGTAAAATGTAAAAAAATAAAAAATTATTTAGAATTTAAGGACTTATCAAGCACGTATACCTGTATTTAGAAAGGCAACTACTATTACCTGTGCAGAAGTACAGATACTAACCAATGTAGTTTAATTCACTTTAGGAACCATGCTGAAAAAAAAAAGAGGGTGTCTTCAAGTAAGAGCTTGCGTAATAATGCAACTGCAGCATGGAGGTATTCCAGAGAGCTGCAGTTTCTCGAACCCAAATTTCAAGTTGTACTTTTTGGGCAAAGCTACTCCAGAAAGGCAATGAAATGGATCTCTTTCAAGCTCTGCCTTCTCTTCTCCCAGGTCCTCTTCCCATTTGCTTTGGCTGAAACCTCTCCTAGGTCTACCAGGAAGTTTATTTTTTAAAATTTTCACTGCTGGACTCCATATCTAGCAGACAACCTATAAGATCTCGTGGGTCTCATCCAAATTTTTTTAAGCACTGTGCATTGTAACAGAAAAACATTAATAAGACTCATTAGTGGCAGAACACTAACTCAAAAATTCTTGGCTTTCAACCCTACTCAGAATCTGCTCCTCCTCTTTATTTAGTAAGCAATCACAGGCTCACTGTATTTCTTTTGATATACAGTTACAAATAAAAGCTTTTATAAGTTGTCATTGGGTTTGCCGAGAAAAATGTTTATTCTCTTATCTTTTCTGCATCTCAGAATTTTCAGTTTTAAATTGTTTTCCTTAATATATCTAAAATAAACAAATACTTGTGGAGCTCAGAATAATGAAGTAATTATTGACACAGTAATAAATGAGCTAAGTAATGAAAAGTTTCCAGGTAAACAAGTTTATTAAACTATTAGAATGCCCTGGGAGCTAACACTATGGAAGATGATTTTTACAGCCTAGACTGGTCAGATAATTCTCTTTCTTGCTGTTCAAGCTGTGTAGTTGAAGTCTTAGGCAGCTAAAATAACACTGATCCAACACCAATACCAATTTTACGTCTATTTGTCATAAAGCAGACATACTGTAATTCATAAGGAATGATACCTTCTTGTGCTGCAATCTCTTTATTTTTAAAACACCTAATAGAGGCAAGTATGTAACAGATATTCCACGGATGAATCTCTTCTATTAAGCATCAGCAAGGCATTTATGGATGATGCGTATGTGTTGACAAAGAAACACAATCCAAGTTTTCACATTTGTCAGCTCTGTTCTGTAACTTGAACAGTTAACTGGGGCACTGAGGCTGCTGTAGGCTTCACCGGCTATTCACAACTTGTTGCACTACATCATTGGGCACAGACAGCACATCATGGAGCTGTGTTCTGCCAGAAAGCTTACTTCATACTTCATTGAAAGGCATATACAACAAGACCTCACCACAAATAGTGGGCAAATCTGAGCCTTGTAAAAGATGTACATAATTTTGGAGACAAACCCTAGGAAACCAGAAAGGGTTTTAAAAGAATATGGAGGAATAAAAGGGAAGGGAAGGGAAAATGGAGGTATTGCAATAGAATGAAGAAGATAAGACAAAAGTGGTACAGAATAGTTGAGGTTTGAAGTGACCTATAGAGATCATCTGGTTCAACACCCTTTTTAAAGCATATCAGCTAGAGCACATTGCTTGCGTCTGTATCCAGTCAGGTTTTGAATCTGTCTAAGGACGGATAAACTAGACCGGAGGGCAACCTGTTCCAGTGACTGACCATGCTCATGGTATGTCGGTTAAGTAGAAATTCCTGTATATCAGTATTCACTTGTTGCCTCCTGTATTTTCCCTGTATACTACTGTGATGATTCTGGCTGCATCTTCTTCACTCACTACTTCACTTTATTAGGTACACCATGAGAAGATCCCCACTTAGCCTTTTCTTCTCTTCCTAATGAACCTCAGGAGGCTGTTGGCCTTTTCTTCAGAGGCGCATTTCTGGCTCATGTTCAACTGGTGTTCACCAGGGCTCTGTCCTGGTTTCAGCTGGGACAGAGATAGGTGTCTTCCTAGTAGCTGGTACAGTGCTGTGTTTTGAGTTCAGTATGAGAAGAATGTTGACAACACACTGATGTTTTCAGTTGCTGCTAAGTAATGTTTAGTCTAAAGTCAAGGATTTTTCAGCTTCTCAAATCACATCCAGTATATAAACTGGGGGAAGTGGGTGTAGGGGCTCGCCACTCAGGGACTAACTGGGTGTCCATTGGTGGGTGGTGAGCAATTACTCTGTGCACCATTTGTACATTCCAATTCTTTCACTATTACTCTTGTCATTTTATTAGTCTTGTTATCATCTTTATTACTTTATTCTTTTCTGTTCTATTAAACCATTCTTATCTCCACCCATGAGTTTTACTTCTTTTCCCGATTTTCTCCCCCATCCCACTGTGTGGGGGGGGAGTGGGTGAGCGGCTGCGTGGTGTTTAGTTGCTGGCTGGGGCTAAACCACAACAGGCTCTCAGGGCCTTTTCAGTAAAGCTGCTTTCCAGCTGTTCAGCACCCAGTTCATACTTGTGCTAAAAGCTATTCCTTCCCAAGGAGTTTGTGTTTTCCTTTGTTGAACATTGAGAGGTTCCCATAGACCATTTCCCCTGCTTGTCAAGCTCGTTCTGAATGTCCAAACAACCATTTAGTGAATCAGTCACTTTTCCTAGTTATGTATTGCCTGCAAAGTTGCTGAGGATACAGTCTTGTGCCAGAGTCCAGGCCACTAATGAAGATTTTAAACAATGTTGACCCCATTGTTGACCCCTGGGGTACTTCTCCACTGGTGACTGGCCTTCAGCTGGACTGTGTGTCACTGATTACAATCCTCTGGACCTGGCTGTTCAGCCAGTTTTCAATTCATTGTCCACTTATGTAGCCTGTATTTTATTAGTTTGTCTATAGGACATTATGGGAGACTGTCAAAATACTTACTAAAATCTAGATAACCACTGCTCTCATTCACCCTCATCCATGAAGATTGTCACCTCATTGAAGAAGGTTATCAGGTTGCTCAAGCATTATTTCCCCTTAATAAAACCATGCTGACTACTCCCAATTACCTTCTTGTCCTTGATGTGACTGGAAATGTTTTTTCAGGATTAGCTGCTGCATCACCTTCCCAGGGACTGAGGTGAGGCCTGTAGTTGCCCAGATCCTCTTTCTTCCTCTTCTTAAATAGAGAGTTGGTATATGCTTTCTTCCAGTCTTCAGGTGCTTTCCCTAGTCACCATGACATTTTGAAGATAATTAAGAGTGGCCCCACAATGACATCAGCCAGCTCCTTCAGCACTCATGGGTGCATCCCATCAGGCCTCATGGACTTGAGCATGTTCAGTTTGTTAAACATTCCCTAACCAAATCCTGCACCACAGAGGGTAATCTGTCTTTCTCCAGACTTCCCCCTTGGTCTCAGAGGCCTGGGATTCGTGAAGGCAAATCTTACCAGAAAAGACTGAAATGAAGAAGGCATTGAGTACCTTGGCATTTTCCATCTACTTTCTCATGAGTTCCCCTCCTCCATTTTGATGATCTCTAAAGATCTTCTCCAATCTCATCTGTTCTGTGACTCCAGGATTCTGTAGACTTTAGCTTTAACTATATAACAGCCTTCTAGAGGTTTGATGATCACTGGGAGAAAGGAAGTGTTGTATTCCTTCACCAAGATTACACTCCCCAGAGGCTTAAAAGGCTATTTCTGTTCTAAAACAGTGCTCCTTCAAGGCATCACTAAAGAAATTTTTTAATAGCATTGTAATAATGGAAATTACTTGGTTAATGCCAAACAGCCAACCTGAGCACCTCCTTGAAGAGCAGGGCATGCCCTCATTTCTTGTTTCTAATGCAAACTCGTGATATCTTTACTTAAAAATACTGTTAGATGAACCAGAGGGCCATGCTATAACTTTCTACTAACCTAAAAAGTCATTTGAATATTCAATTATTTCTATTCCCTGGGAAATATAGTGTTTTCTAGCATTGTTTAAGCAAATTTAATAAACTTAAGAAAATAAGAAACACTGATTGTAAATGCATCCTTTCAAAGATAATGGTTTCAAAGCTACTTTTGGACATAGTAACAGGAAGCAGAATTTCCACTGGTATTAATCCCTGAAGCTAAACCATATCACAGCATGATAAAAGAATGGGAGAGAGAAGAAACGTTCAATTTAAAGACACTGAATATCTATTTACACTACAGAAGTAGTGTAGCCACAAAGCTGGAAAAGAATTAACGCAGTCTCCAACATAAGCATTAAGGGATGGCACATTCATGAAACAAAGATTCTTGCAAGCCACTTCAGGTGACTATGGAGCCAATGAAAATACATTGAGGGTAATATTTGCATCCAGGGAACATCTGGAAATATGTACATCTTCGACTGCCTGCAAGATGAATGGAAAAGTATAAATCTTTCTGAAGTAAGATGCTGCTCCCAGAACCACCAGTTATAGCACAAGACAAGAAAAGTGTCCGACAGCCTGAAAAAAACAGCAATTCACAGTCTGGTATTGAATCTGCTACATGATGATATAATTGAAGTTTCCTCATCCAGCATGAGATGGAGTACTGGTAAAGAACTACATTTAATAGTCTCCTGAAATGATTTAAAGGTGATAGAAATGGCTAGTTGTTTTTCTTTTTAATCTTAGTGTTCTTCTAGAGTAAAGGCTTTTGTTAACATTTCTAAATGAAAAACCCCCAAGGATTTAATCTTAAATTATAGTCCACAACTGGTATTATTTTTTCTTAAGATTTCTCTTTAAGGAGGACAAAACAGTGGCTTTCTAAAGGAAAAATGTTACTTGGACTGAGTAATGCTTGAAAAACTGCTTCTGGCAGCTGATTTCAACATTTTTTTCTGTTTCACAGAACTTGGCTAAAAATGTACACCTCTACCCAGTTGAGAAGGGTGGAATTCAGCTAGCCTGTCTTTAACTAAATCTGAGTTAGTTAATGAAGAAAAACAGATTGCATTCAAGGACACTATTCATTTGACTTAGACATCTTGTCAGGATAGGGCCTACCATTTCATATTCTCTAGACTATATAGTTTCAACAAGATGAAGAATAAAATTATCAGACACCCCAAAATTTTCCTCATTGCAAAATGCCATGTATGAAAAAAATAGGAAACCTCTTCTGATCCCATACTCCTGGCAAATTCATTAGAGAAATAACAAATAATGGCAATAATACAAATCTTATCAATAATAATTAAAAATGCTGCAATTTAAGGAGAAAAATATTAAGTGTCTGTTTCAAGGAAATTATAGATGAAAAGGGATGTCTAGTAGCTATTTCACATTAAAACCCCCAAGATTCTATGAACCAAAGTAAGATGACAAAATTTATCAAATAAATTTATCAACTAATTTTACTTACTTTTCTTCTTCCTTATAATACTTACTAGATATCAGTAGATTCTATTGTGAATATCCTTCTTGCTCTGTGGTTCATAACTTTATATCAGTTCTTATCCAAAACTGGTGAAGTGTCGAACATGGAGAAGTATATAGAAAGAAAAACAACACCAAGGGAAAAATAATACTTTCTCTTCAACCTTTCCATTTCACATTTCAAAGTAATTCCCATTGTAATGGTTTGAGTACTGCAAATCAGCTTAAAAATTAGACAAATCCTTGGCAAAAGACTATGTGTAAAAGAAGACATTGAAAAACCAAGCATACATATTCTAAGACTATGATAGAAAAGTAATAATTGCCACTACTCTCTGTTTTTCACTAAATAAATAATGCAATTTCATACAGTCCCAGAATATTTATAACATCTATCTCAGAATGACTTGTGTTACTAAAGAAATTTATTTCTCACCATTTCACTATTTTGACACATAAAAATTGATTGCAGACAAACAACCTCCATCTCCATTTTCCTTGACATTTATTGAGATTGATTTTCAGACGCATGTCAAAAGTTTTGAAACAAAATGAATTCTCTTGTAACTAAATAATAAGCAGATAAAGCTTCTTGAAGAAGATTAACCCAGAAATGATAGTTCCTTACTCCCATAAGACAGGTATCTAAAAGGAAAAACTCAGAAGCATGGTATTGAGTTGCGACGTTTTGGTTCTGTTGTTGGAATTGAACTCAGTGTAATTTATATTTGTGCACAACAGCACTGTCCACTTTTTTGTCTGCTGATGGCATTTCTAAATGCAAAACCCCAACTTTTGTATCTTGTACAACTGCCAGTAGTGTCTAACTTAAAATGCAAGTGATGTAGCATCATGAGCTTATTATAGAAAGGCAAAATAATGCTACGTATATCCCAGTGCCTTGACTCTGATCATGAACAAGATTTACTTGAAAGAAAGAATTTACACAACTACAGACAGCAAGTCTACTAATTTTCTACTGAAACAAGTGTTTTCTCAGCTTCTCTATGACAAAAAAAAAAAAGAGTTCTTTGTTTCAAGATATAAATAAATACTCCGTTATCTGAGCTGTTATGTCTTATGCCTGAACAGACTGTGAAAACATGCAAGGCTTCTCTGGAAACAGTTAGAATCAGAACTACTTTGTAATTATTTTTATCAAGTTGTCTTTTATGGCAAAAATTGAACTTCTGCAAATTTACATAAGCCTAGTGAAATGTTTCTGAAATGTTCTCTAGGCTGGCATTATTGCAAAGCCAAAACAAAGGAGGAGCTGAGTGGCTAGAACCCATCTTAGAGCCATCTGCCTCTGTCACCATGCTGAAAGCTGCTGGAGTCTGCCTTTCTCTGCCTCTCTGGCTTAATCTGCTTTTCAGGGGAATACAATCTGGATCCATCTCCCACATTAAAAAAGTACTTTGGCTACTGGGTATACCAATGATTGTCTCTAATTCTTCTGTTACTTCCCTCTCAAGCAAAACAAAAAGTAAATAGTTCAAACGGTCATTAAAAGAAAGTATTTACAACTTTTGCCTTTTTAGAGCATTGCAATATTTAAAAAGCATGAAATGTACCATCAGGCAAGGAACACAATTTCCCCTCCACTCTACTTTTTGTTTTAATTATTCCACAACACTATGCACTACATAATATATAATCATTGTAGTATATATGACCAAAGTTAGATTTAGTTGCTTCTATCTGTACTACTACTACTACTACTACAAAAATTACTTATATTTAAATTCTTATAATTTAAATTCTGCTTTTTTAGCCATCTTAAGTTCTTGATCTCAGATATAGCTTGAAACAATTACTTCTCAAGTTTTGCAATTAAGCTCATCAAATACCTTTTGGGTTGTGTTATTATAAGGTAAAAACTACGTTTGATCCTTTAAATCACACTATTGAACATTTTTTTCAGTATATTTGTTATAGTCTTTCTCTAACATTTTTAAGTTAACCTTTCTTTTCCAGATTTTTTCATAGCAGAATCTTTCCACGCTTTTAATCTTTCTTATCATCAGCCTTAAAATCAGCTCTTTCCAACTATATATAGTTAAGAAGGATGGCAAGAACTGGATATAGCATTGCAAGTAATGGAAAATAATTGTTATAATAATCTCAATTTATGTTTACTGATGTCCTTTTTCTGACTAAAAGAAATTCTAATCAAGTCCATAAAAAGGGCAGCTCTGTTCAGGTAATAATTTAATACAATATATTAAAAAATATATAAAAAAACCGCACAGACTTTGTGAGTAGAGATATTAGCTTATCTAACAGTATATGCAGTATCCACACCAAATTTTTTTACTGACATTTCTTCTAACATAATAATGAAAGTACATAAGTTCAAGTATATTCATTCCTCTCTTGTACCAAAACATGATGTACTTCTGCTGGAAGTGTCCTTCTAAGAGTAGCAGGAAGATTACAGTTCTTCTGTTGCATCCTTTTATGATATTTATTGTGCTGAGGTTTCATATATTTTTTTTTTATTTTATGGTAAACCTTCCTTTCAGTTTTTTTTTAGGCTGAATGCTGCCATCACATGAAAGGTCATATTTGTATCTGACAGCAGAATTTAACTACAAGAACAGTAGTTCACGAAAAAGAATTTTAGTTTCCTATTGTTGGTGTCTGAAATGACAACTGTATTTCCTTTTGTCATTCCATGACTCAGACAGTTGCTGTCAAAACTTTATAGCTCTCTGGAAAGAGTTCACTGTAAGCAGACAGAAATGATTTACTTCCTCTAACAGTAGCATGGACTTACACTCTCCAGGCATTTTTCACTATATAAAACTTATTCAGCATTATAATTTTATCAAGAAAGACTTTCTATTTTGTTATACTTGGGTTTTTTTCATTGAATATGCCTGGTCTCCTTTTATTTTCTTCTCTTTTGCTTTGTTTGCTTTGAGCAGTTTAAGGCTTCTGATGTCCTATATGACCTTTATTTGCAGAGTTGTATTAGAGCTTCTATAACCAATCGTATCTTTAAAATAGATGTCGCTTCACCATTCTTTTTATACTATAATTCTTTTCTCATCTTTCTATCACACTTATTCCACTTGCCACTTCTTGAATATTGGCTGTTACCTTTCTGTAACTTCTAATGTGCACTGTTAGGAATCCAGCTATCTTTGAAAATCTAACCTCAGTTATGTCTGACAACAGGGTTTAGGTGGATTCGAGACAGTTATTTTATTCAAATGTTACAATAAGCCTACTGTTCTGTGGAATAACAAACAAGTTGTAGATCAAACAAACAAAAAAATGTGTTGTTTTGTCTTGTTTTCTTCATACTCTTCCTATCACCTTTAACTGATCACAGTAAAAGCCTTCACAGTAAAGCTGAGAAATAGCAGGAAACAATGTTGAAAGAATAGTCAGTGGAAGGATAGCCAGAACTAAACTAGGAATTTTAAATGCAAGAAAGTCTGAATGGCAGTGCAAAAATGTCAGCACAACCTGACACAAAAGTAGCCCATGTGCAGCTTTCATTTATGCACTTACTGTTTCTCAGCAGGCTTTATATGTCTATAATAAATAGTAAGGGTTTGCTACTGTTGGGCAACGAATTAGGGTATTCATAGATTGTAAAATGTCACACAGTTCATTACTCCTGCCGAAACTGACTCCCCATTAGCCTGACAATATCAGACCTTTGTGCAATGTTATTTATTATAAGGATCAAGACCATAATAAATTATTAAGTATCACCTACTCTGACCTTCTGTATGTCAAAAATCATTACAGTCCCCTAAGCTAGCCCATTTTCAGCTTAGTAATTTGGGACTGATGAAACCTGATCTTTGACTAAAGTGTATCTACCATGATAATTTCCATGAAGTCTTAACTGCTTGTATAGAATATTTAGATGAGAAATATTTAAAAGAAACTCTTTCCAGTGTACGGATTCCTTTGAGGTAAATGAAGACTTTATACCAATAAACCCACCACTTCCTTGTTCTCAAGAGGAAATTCACAGTGGTTTATAGAAGACTAGAACATTGTAAAAAAATCTAATTCTCTGTTTAAATACACTGAAGTCTGAAACTGAAATTTCAGGGACAAGAATGATGAAAAGGCAGTTGCATTCAATTTGGTTATTGGCTATTGACTAATTATTGGCAAATTTGATTGGATTCCAGGACGGGGAAGCACCATGTCATTGTGCTTCATGTTAAAAAGCAACTGCAGGACACACAGAAGATTTTGGTTTTATTACTCTGGAGTCCTTTAAACATTTTCTGCTCTGACAAATTCATTGAATAGTTCTAAAATAAGTCTTTGATTGCCTTTCTGAAAGATTCTATAAGCAGAGATAGACCCAAACCCTTATATTTCAATCCATCTTAGCATCTCTTGATTCAGTATTTACAGGCAAGCTAATCCATCCATACCTTCCCAGCTTCTCCAAGTATCCAAAATATAAATGTATGAGACTATGAAACATGTTTGTAATAAGGAATGAGACAAATAAATTTATTATACTGTCAAATAATAAATGGTAAAGGGTCTATATGGTGTATATGAACTTGAAAACTGTCATTTGATATTTTTAAAATAAAGCTATAATTACTGGGACAATGTCAAGAAAAGACCCTTAGGTTGTCAAGAAAATGTTGTAAGACACAAGTCAGAACCGATTGCAGCAATGCTGTAGATTTTAGTAACAGCTTATTGACTTGTGCACAGGATTGTGATGAAGAACATCTTGGAGGCTTTCAGTCAGCAACACTATGTGACCCTCTCATGAGAAAATGTGTATTATTCCTTTTGAATAGAATACCCCTGCCTTAAGGACTTACTCCTTTTAAATATGCATTAGTACTTTTTCTTAGTGACATATTCTGTTTATAGTATAATGTAGGCCTGGAAGGTATTTTCTTTGGCAAAGAAAATATTAACTCTGGAATACCACTGAGATTCTCCGAAATGTGAAAATATGTAACTATACAGTATAAGTTCATTCTTTTTTTTTCTGGAGCGAACAGGAAAATATAGGAATGTAGCAAACCAAGCAACTTCTTGTTGCACTGTCTGTAGTTAAAAACACTTTGATTTTCATAGTCTACTAATTTTCCTCACCATTAATTGAATCTTGCCCTGTAAAATGCTGTGTATTTTCAGAAATAGCTATGCCATTTGAAAGAGCGCTTGTGATCTTTTAGGAAAACTAGTAATGGAGTGAGTAGCAAGAGAGGTCAGGAGTAATAACGCTTATCATGAATAACATGATATATGCTCGGATCTAGCAAACATTGGCTTCAAAGGGACGACTTTGGTGTATAAAGTTAAACCCTAACTTCAGGTAGGATGAAGTAATTTTGGCAGCTGATTTTTTTTTTAAAAGCTTCAACTGTTTTCACTCCCTTCCTGAGGATGATTTTTGGTGAAATGAATACTATCGTACTATCTGAAAGTGACTAGAATTTTTTGATAGGAAAATCTATGTCTTTTTTAAAGCTGTCTGTTAAGATGCTGATTTGGAAAGAGAACCAGTGCTTTCTGATTAATTGGCAAATGAACACTAATAGTTGTGGAGGAATGGCTCGTACAGAGAGGCCACGTAGTGGACAACCCACGGTTTGGTTCAGGCTCGACCGAGGCCT
>JANZLQ010000017.1:7028280-7047013 GCA_026212715.1 Elanus axillaris | reverse complement strand
CAGGCATTGGAACAGGCTGCCCAGGGAAGTGGTTGAGTCACCATCCCTGGAGGTATTTAAAAGACATGTAGATGTGGCACTTCAGGACATGGTTTAGTGGTGGACTTGGCAGTGTTAGGTTTACAGTTGGACTCAATGATCTTAAAGGTCTTTTCCAACATAAATTATTCTATGATTCTATGAATTACTATAGTAATGACCAAGCAGGCTAAGCCATATTTTGGTAGTAGTAGTGTCCAACTGAACCTTTATAAATTGCTAATGAGCTAACAAGGAATTATGATTCAGTTATCATATTATTCAGTTTTCAAAACTGAAACAAGAATTATTTTGTAGATAATGTGCTAATATGCTGCTGCTCACATCCTTCCCTCAGCAGTGTCCCAATTGTACACTGCAAAAATACAGCATTTTTAAGCTTGTGGACTCTAAGACTGAATTTGTGATTTTGTGCTAAAAATAGGCCTATTTCCTATTAAAAATTGAAAACTTATACAATCACCTTGTTCTGGTCATATTACAATAAGGTATTATTTGATGATGACAGTAGTACTGCATGGCATTTTCTGATTTGGCAATAACAAAGCAACAAAGCTGGTGGGTTTTTTTCCTTCCTTGCTGAACTTAGCCATGTATTTGAAAAGTAATCCACCTGTTTACATATCTATGCACATGAATGAGAAAAAGGAAGTTACTCAAAGCTGAAGAATGAATACTTTTCTGTAATGGAATTCTCTGGTGTCTTTTCTGGTATGAGTGCACATAAATATCAAGGTTGTCAGTCATTGTCAAAATGTTACAGTCTATTGAATTGCAATCATAAATAACCCCTGTGGGACATATTTACTGATTTTAAGTTCTTTACTCCACAATTACTCTGTGAATCTGGCCCTCCAGAGTACACTAAGGGAATATGTGTGGCTGTGATATGCTCTGAAACCAGAGAACTTTCTTTCTATAGCCAGTTACTGCATCATTTTATAGCAAAACACACACACTTGAAAACTAACTTTACTGGCTAGAGTTTAAATGTTTCTTATTCTACTCATTTGCCTAATCCTAATGGGTCTTCATTGCAGTACAGAAAGATTGAAGGCAGGAAAAGTTACCTCTCTCAGGAACTTGCATGAGTGGAAGAAGAAACTATGTTTCAGTAACATTGTTCTGGTGCTTTTCGTTTTTCTTTGCTTGTTAGCATCATTGATAAATAGTTAGATAAGAGCCTAAGAGAGGACAGAACTGCCCTATGCTCCCAAAAGGCCCCTGTAGATAAAGTGTGCCAAAATGATGGCTGCCATGGTTTTAATAATGAGACATGAAAATTGTAAATTATGTACAAGTTTATAGTACTTTGCTGGAAATGAATGTCTTTTACAAAGATCCTCTAGTTGCAAAATACAGGCTTGAAAGATCTATTATGAGAAGTTGTATCTTTTCGTCCTTCTGATACTTGGTCACAGACTTCTTTCTTCTCCTCCAAAGTTAATTAGCATAGTAATGATCCAGTAGTCATTAAAAGAGAAGCTAGCTTCTTCAGAAGCTACATTCTCCTCAGCAGCAACAAATACAGGATCTGGGAAGTTACTAACCTTTACCCTTCTCCTCTACCACCCTCATAATTAGTCATAACAAATGACAGAAAGGGTGTAACAAATTAATACAGAAAACTGTTGAAAAAGGCCACATCATATTTGTTAGGTCTTAGGCATGTTTTGTTGTATTAGCTGCTGTAATTACCAACTCCAAAGCATATTATTATAATGAAGGGAGGGAATGAGAAGCAGTGGTTATTAGTCAGTGTATCTGACAAAGTGGATTCATGTACTTTGGGGCCCAATCCAAAATTTACTGTAATAAGTACAAGTGTTCTCTGGATTACATTTGGACAATGTTTGAGTAAGTCTTACTGACAAATACTGTCCAAGCAGAAATCAACCAGTAATGACTGCCATCTTTATTTTTTTGTCACCATATAAGTAGATGTCTTAGTAGCAGCTGGTTTTGACCCTGTAATCTTCAGATCTTGGTCCTCCTGTTCAGTCACTCAGAATTATCTGTTACTTATATACAACACAGATTTTCAAGTTTAATATACTGATCTACTAGAATTATTTTGCATACTGAGTTTAGTTTAGGAAGTTTGGATAAATATCATATTAGATATTTTATGGAATTCCTTGTAATTTCTGTGACATTGATAGATTCATTGTATCCTGACAGAAAAAAAATATTTTGTTTGCTAAGAAATATACTGAATGAGAAAGATTTTACATGTACAGTAAATTTGTTTATATTTCTTGTGTGAGATGACAGATAAAGAAAGCAAAGTCTATAGAAGGAGATGTACAGAAGAAAAATGCAAAATGGACATCATGGAGTAAACAGTGTGACATTTCTGTATCCTATTTTTGTCCAAAATATATTTCTTCTGAAAGAAGTACTGATAGATGTATTGACATTCCAGTTTAAAATATCTGGTTTATCTGAAGGTAATGACTCCTCCAAAGTCCGAACAGCATCTTCAGTTGATTTCTATATACAAGCAACAGTCCAGATTTTGCCTGCCTAAATCAGTAAGTGTACATCCCAGCTTCATTTGCATTAAATTCAATTTGATTTAAACTGTAATAGAAATTTTCTTCACATATATATACACAGAGAAATTAGAGTATGATTTAGTAACAAATAAGATGACAGGAATTATTCTTTTGCATGTATTTAGTTTTCCAAACACAAACCAATTCAGCTTAATCTGCACAGAAAAAATGGACTAACATTTCCTTTTTATTTGAATCTGAATTTTTAACACCATTTCCAGGGATAGTAATTTTCTATTGCTCATTCCTTTTACCTGGAAAAAGACCAATTCTAGAGTTAATAATTTACAATTTTTTTACTGATTATGCATCTTCTCCTTAACTGAAATTTAATAAAAGATTTAGTGCATGGGTTTATCCTGGCTTTTACCTCATTTCTCAGAAGCTGCCACATACATTGGTTTGTATTTTTAACATTTGAGAACATAAAAATACAGAGAAAATATTTTTTGCATTGTAGATTGCACAATTGCAGTATCTTGTTATTCTAACAGCTCCTTTTTCATCTAGGTCTAGAAGTTTATCACTCATAACAAAACGTATGGTGAGTGTAAGAAGGTTGTAAGACATCAGCCACCTAATAATGAAGGTTAAGTCATGAATAACAAAGTTACTAGAAGTATTTGGAAAAGAGAAAGAGAAATAGTAGTGCAAATCCTTCTCACTATGTAACTTCAGAGATTCAGAAAGTTTAAAGGCAGAAGGACTATTCAATCATTTAGACTGTCCTCATATATCTGTAATAGTTCATTAAATTTTATTCACTTATTACTGTGTTGGCCCAGTAATTAGTGAACTTCTGCTAGCTCTTCATTTGGGAGCTATGTCTTTGACTCTATCTGCAAGGAAATTACTAATGCAGAGTCCACAACTCCACTTCTATCTCTGCAAATTATTGCAATATAAATATACATAATTAAAGAAGGCTAACATACTCTTACAAAAGTGCTAAGCTGTCAGAGTGCAGTGAATAGCAAAAGTAAAAATAAAACATGAAGTACAGTGAATTGTATGGCGCACACTCACTCTGTATCCTGGGACAACAAGATCAACAGACTGTAACTGAATCAAACTTTATATTTCTTTTCCACTGGATCAGAAGTAGACTATATTCACTACTAGAGGATATCATATCCTGACTTTTTAGAGAGGAGGGTTGTGTTATTTCAATGACTAATTTATGACTCTATTATTTTATGGAGGAATATATCACTGACACTCCAAAGAAATGAGATTACCAATACTGAAATGTTCTAAGGCAGTATAATGTAAAAATACAGAGAAGTCAGTATTGTAACTACAGAGTAATTTGCTTCCTTAATTGCAATTTCTTTGATCAAGGCAAAAATTGTAACAGACAACATTTAATTTTAGAGGCATATTCTTCAAATTTTGCCTTTCTGGGTAGAGATCTTATGCTTCTCTACTAATTAGAAATACAAAGGTATGCATGATCCTTTTAAGACATCCTTTAAAAGATTGGTTTTTTTCAGGTTTCAATTGACTTATTTTTGAAACTGCCTTAACATTTCTTTTTTTAATCGCTCTGCATATTTTCTTTCTTAATTGCATAGTACAGACATAGGAAGAAAGGTGAGTGATGCTAAGATCATCAGCTATTTTACCTTTCACATTGGTTTGCATTGTAGCCCTATAGGCAATATTTATCTTCTATAACCTACATGTAGAAGTAACATTACACAAACATATGAATATCTTAGTTTGATACTGGTGCTGTAAAAATAATACACTAAAACCATTATGTAGTTAAAATGGTTAACTACATTTGTAAATTATAGAATGTTTTATTTTGACAGTTTCTAATACCAATTTTCTATTGCTCTTAGTATCATATTTTCCATTTTAAAACTATGTTATTTTTAAGTGAAAAAAGTATTTATTTATGGAGAAAACCAAGAACTTCTTTGCCTTGGGTCAAAAGATCTATTTTTGGTTCAATCAAAAGAATTTTTTTTGAACTTCTTCCATAATAGTCATAAACACTGTTGGTCCTATTTTACTTTGATTTAATATTTCTGACATCATAGCTTCTAAAGAAATCTTTCTCTTCAACTGTGACAGCAGTGTTGCAAGAGGAGTTTGCTTTCCTGGAGAAGAAAAGGTTTCTTTCTTAATCTTATGTCAAAAGTTTGCAGTAAGCGATTTCCACTTTTATCTCTTTTTTTTTTTTTTTTTTTCCTTTAAGGACAAAAAGTAATATAAAACCCCTCCCCCTATGAAGTTCGTGCTGTTGGCAGTTTTCCAAAGTGAGTTACACTCTGAAATGGAGCACACAAACAAACAAATAAACAAAGATGGTTTTAATTTTTTTTTTCTTTTGGCTAATTTCTAGTCAGCTCACTGTCATAGGTGACTATGATATATCCATTGCTATCAATTAAAGTAAATGCAACTTAGTCCAAATTTAATTTGCAGATGACTAAAGGAAAGAAAGTAAATATACTACTGTAACTGCTGTCCCAGCTATGCAGCTTAGGATAATCTTATTCATAAGACTTTCTGAAGTAGCACAGATGAACAACTTTGTTAGATGTTGTAACTTGACTCGTACACAGTGTATAAAAAAGTAGAGTTCTCATGCTCTAGTTAATTAATTGGATTATGCCTTCAAAAGGAATGACACTTCATATGCTCTCATTCTAAGCACTTTTTAAGAAAGTTTGCAGAATAAACTTCAGAAGAACAGCCTAAATATGAACTTTCAACTTGTTCTATAACACAGTCTTCTTTGGAAAAAGCAGTTTTAGAGTGCAGGAAAAAATGTTAAGAAGATGAAGTGCCATACTTTTAAGAAGTGTGGCACCTAAAGAAGACATAAATCCTTTGTGGCCCTTTAAAAATGTCACTGTCATGATTCTTAACTTCGTTCCTCTGTGTATGGCTTCTTTTTCTTCTCAGATAAACTTTAAGCTAAGGGATTTGTCAAGTATACCCTGGACATCAGTAAATACAAAGTATTAGACACAGAATCGTACAAACATTTTTACTAACTAATTATAGATTGATATTCCTTAGTACATTAGTCTCCAGTTCTACATAGACTTAGGAATAGTCTGAAAATTTAGCACATAAAAGTAGACATGGAATCTAGCTGGACTAGCATAAAGAATTCTGGAAAACTGAAAATACTGCCTCATCTTGGATTGTAATTTTCTCTAGAGAAGCCCTATGTCCTGTAGTCATGGGCATGAACACTGTGTCCTGTGTAACTCTGAAAACAAACCAGAAAGTTTAACTTATTTCCAGTTTTTTTAATTTTTCTATCACTTTCCTTGAACAAAACACATATGAAGGACTGAGGAGAAGATTTCGGAAGATCTTTGGACCTGTAAAAATTCCAAATGAACAATGAAATATAGCCAGTCAAAACTTCACAGAAATCCCAAAAACTGTGACAAGCTGAATATTACATTTAGAAGTTTGCACTGGTCCCAGGTTTGAAAAAAAATTAACTAGTCTAAGTTTGTAGCCTTGTGGAAATCACTAATGATTGCTGCAGAAAACTCCTTAGGAGCAGAGATTTACTATAGTGCCTAGTAGACGGTAAAAGGATTTCAACTAAATGAGTGACTAAATTGATTGGCCAGTTAGATGTCTGTAGGTTTTGAGCCTGACGGGTGTACAGGGATGAATAACCATCCTGCCCTCTGAGAGCTGACCTTCACACTATTATTTCTTCAGACTTAAAATTTCTCTTTTTTTTTTATGATGGTTCCTGGATCCTCTGAAATCCCAATGATCAGAAGAATTCTGGTACATTAGGCATTTCATAAAACCTGATAAAATTCTGTTTCTTGGATTAAACTCCCTACCATTAACCTTAGTAATATTTCCCAGCTATGTGTTTCTGAGGGGAGGCGACAGCACTGGGTGTTTGTTTAGAACTATACACATGCAGAGGATTGTTGCATATTGCCATATCCATGAAAATGTTCACATATCAAAGGAATAATTATCCAAAACAAGTTCTAAACTAGCTTGAGGGCAGAAGAATTGCATTTTTATTTAACCTTGGGTTATTAATTCTGGTCCTGGGAGGGAAATAAATGGCTTTTGATGTTTCAGGAAGCTGAACTACACAAAATCTAGATTTTTATTTAAACTTTGTTGACTATAAAATGCTTTAGGGCAGAAGAATGGTGCTTTGTAACTCAAAATTGCTGCAGGACAAGAAAATCATAGTTGTATCATGAAAGTAATATTTAATGCTACATATTTTATACTGGCACAGCACTTTCCATTTCAAGGGTTTGTGAAAGCCTTCATGCACACACACTACGTTACCTGACATTCAGCACATCCAAGAGGAAGAAAAAGATACCTTCTTGTCTTGATATCAAAGGCATGACTACTCAATATGTATTTACCTGCAATTCTTAACATAAAATAGGGCAACTGATACACCAGGTATATAAGTCCTTTTTTCAGAATATAGGGAGATCAAAATAAACACTAAGTCACTCTGAAGTGCTCTGAAGCTGGGGAAAAATTAATAAAGTGTTTAATATTTAAAACTTGTCTAGAAAGAACTCTCTTCAATATTTATAAACCATCTTAAAACTGCACCAGAAATGCTAAATACTGCAGAAATGCTTAAAATCCAGAATGCAAGTCTGTGTCACTCACACTCTTTTACTTAGACAGCTTCTTTGCAAATTCTTGCAGAAAATACACTTTTATGTATAAAAACCTTGCCTAGCAGAATTCTTTCTCAGTCACTTAAATAGCTGTTGAAGCACTGAAGATATTTGCTAATTACTATTATGTAAACTCTGCAATGACTGTCCTGTAGCTGATTTGGTTTACAGAATGAAAAGAATAAAAACCCTCTCATTTCACATTCCATTTTTGCCCAATCCTAATATAAAAGAATCAAAAAGTAAAGATTTTATAATGGTTTTAAGGAAATTTTAGTTGGGAATTAAGAACATCTGATTTGTCTTATTAAGATAGCCGATGAGTAAGAAATATAAAACCCAAGAGATTTAAGGATTGATCTTATTTTCTCCTCCCACTTTCTGAATTTTGTGACTGGTATTTAAGAACTGATAATAATAATTTGGTGTTGTGATGTCTTTGCACCCCATTAATATCTGTGTGAATGCACCTCAAGTCAGCATCAGCCAGAAGCTCTGAGGGCAAGACATTGCCCTAATGCCTTCAATACAAGAACTTTCTGGAAACTTTATCTACTAAAGGAAATAATCAAATTGCTAAGTTGGCACTTTGGGCTGTTAGGCAAGATCCACCCAGAAGTGAAGGCAAGTGACAACAACAGGAACTTCTTAAATCTCTCCATATGCTCACTAATTATATATTTGAGGACTGTACTGGGAAATAAATTCATTCAGTTTATGGGCAAGTGATTTCAAGGACAGTGGGGTTTCTTGGATGGTTCAGTAGGATGTCTACTTCTCACCCCTCTGTTCAGTTTCATGAGGAAATGCAAACTTTGTTCACATCATTTGTTGCTGAAACCAGACCAGGATCATGTTGCTGTTACTCTTTATCCATAAGTGGGTGTTGATGTGGTGTGGGGGTTTACTCTTGCCCAGTGCAGTACTATCAGTCCATAGATACAGTCCCAGTATGGGAAGAGTGGAGCCAATAAAGCACACATACACACAGTGTTCCCTAAAATTTTAATTTGCTTAAACCAAAGATGCAATAAAGAGAAATTCCTCACGATGATCGATGGGCTGCAATAGCAAAACATAGTGAATGGCAAAACAAAAAGCAGTGCTCCCTTCTCTACCAAAAAGAAGAAAGGGAGGCTTTGTTGAGGACAAACAGCAGCACTGGTCAGGGACACCATCCCTAACCAGAGAACACACTGCTGCAGCAGCTGCTCTCTCTGCTTTCTCTTGGTTTCTCTTCTTATAGGGCCAGGGCCTGCCATTTACACCTCTGTGTTTTCATCAAATATAGAATGTTTACATAGGTTGGATGTACATTCTCTGTTTACCTAAAAATGGTGCTACTCAGCTCCTAACATTTCTTTCCTTTAGTGACCAGGACTGCTGTACCCAGTATTGGAATATACTTGTCTACTATGAAGCGTTGCTAGATACAGTGCTTCATTTTGAACTCACTGCACAGAATTTGGATCACCTAATTCATAAGGTTATTCAAATAATTTGTTTTGCCATCACTGTTCAAGACTGGCCAAGCCCCATTTAATGTACTGGTATTCAAACCATTCTATGAAAACAGATACTTTATTTTCTTGTAAGCTTTTGACTCCTGGTGATAACTGAAGTATATTCAAACAAAATCTGTTGAAATAAGGGTATGATAAGTGAGTGTTTACACATAAAAAATTTAGATAAAAAAGGACAAAATGCAAAATGAACTCTAATTTTGGGTAGCTGGCATTAAGTATCTAAGATCAATTTTACAAAGTCTTTAATTGATATATTTAATTATAATTTCCATTATGTATGCTTTCAAGCATTTTGTAGGTAAGAAGCCAAAAGGCTATAATTTCAAGACTCCAGAAAATGAAGCATCTGGTTTCCTGACTATCCTGAAAAAGTTTAAAAAATAACAACTTTAACTCCAGACCTAGTTCATACTAAAAATAATCAGGCAGTTACAAAAAATGCCTGTATTCTAGTTCCAGTTCCCAAACTAATACCTATCACAGTCAAAACACATTTTTCCTAATGTTAGTCTAAATTGCTTTTAAACTTTACCCAAATATTGGAGCATTTCTGTGGTCCTGAATACCACACACAATTTAACTTTTGATTACAAATAATGTATTTTTGTAACACAGTTAGGTGGTTTCTTTTAGGAAGAGGCTAGAGGAAGAGGAGAGAACAAGTAATTTAAAATCTCTTTAATGTTCAAGTAATAAGGATTGTGTGTGCTCACTTAGACAATGCTCTAGGAGATATTACTTATGTTCAGAAACTCTCACTTCATGACTTTGCTATACATGTTTCTTTACCCAGGAACTTGCGGTTCAGTTACTAAAAATACTTCTACTGAAAGTAAACCTCTGTAAATGAATGGCCCACTGGTGAGAGTTCTGGTATATAGGACAAGAGAGGGTGAAGAGATTGCCAAATCCCCTCTTCTCTCTATTCTTAGCAATATTACTGTTCTTGGTGTTCTTCCCCAATTTTAATTACAGAGAAAGTCATTGACACAACAATAATTCCTGAAATTACTAATATACTTCAGATACCTGATCTCACAGTATAACAAAAGCAACTTAAAATGCTTAATTCCTTCCCATTCTTATCAGTGTCATCCATTTTAAAAGCCATTTCAGATATGCAAATATATGAAAACTTTATTGTTAGAATTTCAATGAGGTTTAAATACAAAACATAATCTTACAAAAACAATAGTGTTTAGAATTACAAGCAGATGTGAAAAGAATAAAATAGAAAACAATTTTCCTGCTAGGACACTTTATATTGTTAAAAGTGTGGAATAAATTATGTCTTTTGTCAGAATAAGGACACAATTCTAAACATAAGCAAACCAAAAATGTAGGTTATAACAAATAAGTAGTTGATATTCTGTACTTTGAAATACTAAATAATCAGTAATTCAATATAAAACAGTGAAATCTGCTAAGCTAGGACTTCACTCAAACAACTGAGATTTTATCATATGAAATTCTAATTTTTCATAACATCTGAAAATGAGAAGAGGAAAAAAAAGCTTTCCCTTTATTAGAATTTTAATCTACCCCTATCTGTTCTGCAGTACGTGCAGAATGTGCTACATGTGGCAAATATGTAATTGTTTACAATGTGATCATTTCTGACAAATCTATGAATCTACTTTATTCCTAATAAAGATGTCAAATGGCCTAAGCAACTTATAGTTGAAACTATCGATAGGTATAAAATAGATGTGAAGTAACAATGAAATGTTTATGTTTTACAGTAAACACTTTGATCCTATTGACTGAAATATCATTGTTGTTTTATCTTGCAAATATATAGGTTTGTGTAGGGTCCATTTCTGCAAATATTACACTTGTAAAAGCATATTATGTATATAAAAAAGGGTATTTATATAACAATTATCTTAAAGTCTAATAGTAAACAGGATAAATAGACTCAAATCGTAGAATCACAGAATCATAGAATGGTTTGGAGGGACCTCTGAGATCATCTAGTTGAAACATCCCTGATATTGGCAGGGACATCTTTCACTAGAGCAGGTTGCTCAAATCTCCATCCAGCCTGACCTTGAACACTTCCAGTGGTGGGGCATCCACAATTTCTCTGGGCAACCTTTTCCAGCATGTTACCACCCTCATAAAAAATTTCTTCCTTACATCCAATCTCTTCCAGTTTAAAACTGTTATCACTTCTCCCGTCACTACAGTCCTTGGTAAAAAGTCTTTCTCTGGCTTTCTTATAAGCCCCCTTTATAAATTGAAAGGTTGCATTAAGGTGTCCCCAGAGCCTTCTCTTCTCCAGGCTGAACAACCCCAATTCTTTCAGCCTTTCTTCACGGGAGAGGTGTTCCAGCTCTCTGGTCATTTTCATGGCTCTCCTCTTGACAAGCTCTAACAGGTACATGTCTTTGTTGTGCTGGGGACCCCCGAGATGAACACGGAATCACCTTCCTTGACCTGCTAGCCACACTTCTTTTGATGCAGCCCAAGATACAATTGGCTTTCTGAGTGAGCAAGTGACTGTGGTGCTTAGCTGCTGGTTGGGCTTAAACCATGACAGATGCCCTGCACAGTGGAGCAGAGGAAGAGCATAAAGAGAAAGAAGTGGCAGAGATGAAGTGTTATGAACTGACTGCAACACCCATTAGCCATTCCCCTGCACTGCTCAGGGGGAGGAGGTCGAAGAGTTAGGAGGCAAGTTGAGCTTGGGAAGAATTTTTTTTATGAAGGCAGATTTTATTTAAGAATATTTTCCTATATTTAAAATTTCAAAGGAAGTAATTGTTTTCTTTATAGATTCCTTATTTTCATAAACAAGGTCTAATCTGCAGAGTGGATGTTTGCATTCAACTGTCTGGATAGGGCAGTTATCTGTCTAATCTGAAATAGAGGTAAGGGGAAAGACTAGGTAGGCTTTGTTTTTCCTATGAAATTTCTCACCAGTTTGCTCCAGGATCTTGGACCATTGCCTGTCCAATACTGTGTACGTGTTGGTTTGCTCCCTCACTGACTGCCTTCCTCCAAAAGTAAACCTATATCAGACTGAATGAATACTTTGCTTTGGGATGCAATTCAGAAATACTTTATGGATATGCATTGGGCTAGTTGTGGCTCCTAGGGAGAATTCTGCAACACTATCCCAGTAAGCCTTTTTTTTTTCTTTGTGCTTTCATTCTACATCTCAGGACATGCAAAACAGCAACATAGCAGCTTATCACAAAATATTTTTGCAATTTTTTATCTATTAGTATCTATCTATTAGAATTTATCTATTAGTATTATTTCAGGTACTTTGAAATGGAAATAACATACACAGATTTATCTCTTGAGGTTAATAGAGCAAAACAATAGCCAACAGAAAAAAATGTGTTAAGAGTTATTCAGTGCAGATACAGGTGGTCCACATCAAATAGGACTTGCTTTACACTAAAATTACATGTGTCAGTTTACATTAATTGGCTTAGGGGTCAACATCCTCCCTTTTTTTGGTACACAAAATCAGCAGAGACAAAGCCAAAACTGTGAGATCTTGCATAAATGGTGAGGGAGGAGATGATATCACACAGCTCAGTGGTTTAATTACTACCCTTTTTTCAGGAATATGTTGATATAAAGGACCTTAATACAGTTTTATGCTGGAACACTTGGAAGACTAAAAGTCAGAAAAATTCACTTCAGTTTCATCACCGTGATGACTAGATCAGATAAGTACATATCTTCCTGATAAAGGCATTTTTTGTAATATTTTCTGGACTGATCCTAGACAAAGTCACTTTAGATTTAAAGGTCATGTCAGGATTTACTTTAAAGATGTTGATGGTTAATTTGAACTCTGTACGTCAATATAGAACACCAAAGCGAATGTGCAATGGACAAGTGTACTTGTATACTCTTGTACACCCCCACGATGAGCAAAACAGGAGACCTGGCTACAACTGACATGGAGAAGGCTGAGGTACTCAACAACATTTTTGCCTCAGTCTTCACCAGCAAGTGCTCTAGTCACACCACCCAATTCACAGAATCCAAAGGCAGGCACTGGGAGAATGAAGTGCTGCCAGTGGTAGGAGAAGATCAGGTTTGAGACCGTCTAAGGAACCTGAATGTGCACAAGTCTGTAAGACTCGATGAGATGCATTGAAGGTCCTGAGGGAATTGGCAGATGAAGTTGCTAAGCCACTCTCTATCGTATTTGAAAAGTCTTGGAAGTGAAGTTCTCAGTGGCTGGAAAAGCAAATACATAACACCCATTTTTAAAAAGGGAAAGAGGGAAGACCAGGGAAACTACAGGCTACTAAGTCTCACCTCTGTGTCTGGCAAGAACATGGAGTAGATCCTCCTAGAAACTATGCTAAGGCACATGGTAAAAAGATGTGATTGGTGGCGGGCAACATGGCTTCATTAAGGGCAAATCATGCCTGACAAATTTGGTGGCCTTCTATGATGGGGTTACAGCATTAGTGGATAAGGGAAAAGAGACTGACATCATCTACCTGGACTTGTGAAAAGCATTTGATACTGTCTGGCACAACATCCTTGTCTCTAAAATGGAGTGATGTGGTTTTGACAGGTGGATAACTTGGTGGGTAAAGGATTGGCTGGATGGTCACGCTGAAAGAGTTGTGGTCAATGACTTGATATCTGGATAGAGATCAGTAATGAGTGGTGTTCTTCAGGGGTCCATATTGGGACCAGTATTATTTAACATCTTTGTTGGGGACATGAACAGTGGGATTGAGTACACTCTCAGCAAGCTTGTGAATGACACCAAGCTGAGTGGTGTGGTTGATACTCTAGAGGGAAGGGATGCCATCTGGAGGGACATTACCAGGCTTGAGAGGTGGGCCCATGCAAACTTCATGAAGTTCAACAAGACCAAGTGCAAGGTCCTGCACCTGGGTTAGGGCAGTCCCCAACATGTATACAGGCTGGGTGATGAGTGGATTGAAAGCAGCCCTGAGGAGAAGGTCTTGGGGATATTGGTAGATGAAAATCTGAATATGAGCCAGTAATGTGCACTCACAACCCAGAAGGCCAATTGTATCCAGGGCTACATAAAATGAAGTGTGGCCAGCAGGTTGTGGAGGGTGATTCTTTCCCTCTACTCTGCTCTTGTGAGACCCCCACCTGTAGTTCTGTGTTCATCTCCAGGGCCTCCAGCATAAGAAGGACATGGACCTGCTCAAGCAGGTCTAGAGGAGGTCCATAAAAATGATCAGGGGGCTGGAGCACCTCCCCTGTGAGGAAAGCAAGCTGGGGTTGTTTAGCCTGGAGAAGAGAAGGCTCCAGGGAGACCTTATAGCAGCCTTCCAGTACTTAAAGGTGGCCTACAAGAAAGATGGGGAGGGACTCTTTATATATAGCAATAGGACCAGCAACAGCAGTTTTAAACTGGAAGAGGGTAGATTTAGATTGGAAGTAAAGAAGAAATTTTTTGTGTTGAGGGTGGTAAGACACTGGAACAGGTTGTCCAGAGAAATTGTGGATTCCCCATCGCTGGAACTGTTCAAGGTCAGGATGGATGGGGCTTTTAGCAACCTGCTCTAGTGGAAGATGTCCCTGCCTGTGGCAGGAGGGGTGGAAATAGTTGATCTTCAAAGGTTCCTTCCAACTCAAACCATTCTATCATTCTATGATTCTATGACTATGCTGTGGTGACCAGCTATGAAAACGATCTTCAGCAGCTGAATTTGTTGTTCTGATGTTGGCTTTGGACTAGCTATTAGTACGAGGAAAATAAAGTAAATGTGTCAATCAGCTTTGGACAAAGACTGTAAATGTACTGTACTTGTATAGAGACTACCTTACATACTTATTGGCAGAATTGAACTTTTTTTTTTTTTCTGAGTTGATTATCATAGTCTTGGAAGACTTAAACAACAAATGTGAATATTACAGGGATTGAGTTCTATTTCTAACTGAAGTTATAAAAATAGTTGAAGGTATAAAAGCAATTGAACTATGATAGATGTGAAGATACAGAAAAGGTTCATCTGTCAGCTGAGGAGATTCTCCAGGACATACCTTTTCACCTTTCTCCTATGTAAACTAAGCAATGACAAAGTGTTGCAATACTGCACATATGAACACAGAATTCACATTCAAAAAGATATGATTATTTCAAATAGGTATACATTTAGTTTAGAGATGAGCAATTAATTTACCACTACTCCTATGCAGCAAAGCACAGTGTGAAAAAAACTATGATTGCCTATGAAACTTTGTGAAGAACACCTTAAAAACTCACATGCCTATGTGTTACTTAGCAGCTCTCACTTTGGAACACTTACCTGCAAATTAGCAGCAATGGTTTCTCATGATGAGGGAAGGTGTGTGTCTTTCTGATCAGAAATATAACCTTGCAGGACAAACACCTCCATTACTGCTTTAGTGTCAGCAGTGTGAATAGCAAATCATTTCAGATAATTATGCTGTGGATGGTGCCATATTTTTGGTATTATCTAGGCCTGATCCATCTAAGATTTTCTTTCCTCACTCCAACTTGCCATCATCAGGTTCTACTCTCAGGAATTAACCACAATGAAAAGTAGCAAGACTCTGTAAATTAGATAAATGCTGAGCAGTATTAGGCTTGTCCAGTAAAGAGAGGTAGTGCAGTCAAATTCTCAGGAAAGGATAAGAAATAGGAAATGCTATTATCCTGCATTTGCAGGTAGGGATGAAACACAGAAAAATTAAGTGATTTGATGAAAGTCATGTAAGGCACTGGATTTTACTGGAGAATTTGAACACAGATTCCTAAGCTAACAACTTAAACTCAGCCATTTCTCCAATGGACTGAAAACATTGCTTCTACTTCAAAAATAGTTAATTTTTCACTTAGTAAAAGAACTTTTGGTAAAGACATGAAATGTGTTCACAAAGCTGTGCATAACCATATCTTAGTCACACATGTGGGCAAAAAGCAAATGGTAAAAGGAATAGAAACATAGAAAATCAAAATCCCAAATCTTTTCACATAATAAGTAAACTTAATTAATTACCAGGCAATAATGTTGCACGTTTCTGGTCTAGGTCTAAGTAGACAACAGGAGGTTGTGCCTAAAATATTAGCATTTTCTTTTCTTTATGTGGTCTGACTGAATATGCATGTGTTCTTCCTGTAATCCAGTGTGTGTTTTGTAGCCAAGAACTACCTCAGCTCCCCACCTCCTTCCATTTTCTTTCTCCGGTCCCTAATCCGGACTTCTTACCTAATTTTGCTGTGCTTCCTATCTCTTGACATTTTATATACACATCACCCTCTTTGAAATATACAGTCTATGATTAGATAATTTTGTCCTATTTTGCTAGAAACTTGCCTTCTGATTTCATTGAGATTGATAGAAAATTACAAATAAGAATTTTTCTTTTTTTTTTTTTAACTGATGCAATAACATAACTTAAATTACTGGTTTATGTGCCCTGGAAAAGGAAAAAGATTTTTTTTAAATTAGGTCTGAAGTTTCTTTCCTAAAGGTTAGTGTAATTTTCAAAGCTTCCAACTACTGATGAATCTCACTTGATGGTAAGAAATATGTAATCTGAAATCTGGGACAGATCCTTTAAATGGTTTATATCTAGATACTGTTTCAGGTACTCCCAGACAATACTGTAATTAGCAACATTTGTCTTTTAATTTACTATAGCTTTTGGAACAATGACATTTTCCCCCACTTGGTAGTAATATAGCGTTAATTTTTTTATTAGCTTTTAGTTTTTAGAAAGAAAACAGCAGGAAATACGAAGCAGGAATATTTAATACTCCTCACAAATTACTTCTGCTCATTTAGTGCATAATTTCTTCCTTCATCCTCTGAAACATTGGACTTGTTCTATGAAATGATGCAGTCATACCAAATTATCTTGAACATAATGGCTTATGTTCTTACATACTTATTTATTCAAAAATATTTGTTCGTTTTTTCTGTCTCTAAGGGTCCTTGCACACTATGTCTCTATTTTAAGAGAACTGTAAATACACAAAAGGTGTAATCCAATGTCAATGAAGTCAACAGAAAGAACCCAACTGACTTAAAAGGTCTTTGGATCAAGCCATAGCTCCTTACAGACATCTTGTTTTATTGTCAATGCAAATCTTAATCAGGTAAATTAAGATATTTATGGTTTAGCTTCAGTCGCAAGGCATAAGAGACAACTTAATGACATGGTGTTTAAGTTTTCAGTGAGAAAAGTATGTCTAGCAACTTGAATTTTAAGAACTCTGTCAGCTTAAATTAAACTGGCAATAAGCTTTAAAGAAGTCTATCTGCTGGATTGTTAAGGTATAACTAAAATATCATACATAGTGTGGCATTTTTCAAAGCTTTACATAGATAACTAAATTCCATTATCCTCTTTTCCACTGAGTCATTGGCTTCTAAGATAGAAACACAGAAGTTACATCTCCCAAATATTAGAAAGGTGGTTTTGTGAAAGTGACCTTCTATTGATCTCTTAGCTGTACCTGGGAAAGCTTTAGCAGTGACTTCAGTGGCACCAGGATTTCAAATACTACTATTAAATCATTCTCAGAGATTTTTCCTTTTAAAACTTCTAATAGCAGACAAGGAATACAGAGAATGTTCAAACGTCACTTCCAATGTACGGCATTCTTCACTCTTTTTGAATACACATCTAAAGCAACCAGAATGTGTTTAAGACTGCTGAGTCTGCATTAAGAACTGTTGAATGTCCATAGATATCTAGTAATATCAAGGCCACTCTTTGCTTCAAGTTTATTTACTATCTTGATTATCTGGAAAGCAGGATAAGCTCATTGGTGGAATGACAACATTAAATAAATTTGCACAGAGTACTAAAACCAAGTAGAACAGAGAAAGAGGGTAAAATTTTTGTAAAGAAATCATAAACAGCAAAATAATGTAACTGAGATGGAAATGTGGCCAACCCTTCTCTGCCCTCAGAAATATGTATCTACTAGGTAAAAAACATGCTTGGATGACAACTACATTTTTAAAAGGTGCACAGAAATTGAACAGTGCAGTATCTCAGAACTCTAGTGTCTAGTTTCAGCTGGGATAGAGTTAAGTGTCTTCCTAGTAGCTGGTACAGTGCTGTGTTTTGAGTTCAGTGTGAGAAGAATGTTGATAACATTCTGAAGTTTTCAGTTGTTTCTAAGTAATGTTTAGTTTAAAGCCAAGGATTTTTCAGCCTCTCATGCCCAGCCAGCGAGAAGGCTGGAGGGGCACAAGAAGTTGGGAGGGAACCCAGCCAGGGCAGCTGACCCCCACTGGCCAGCGAGGTATTCCAGACCATGGGATGTCACATTCAGGAAATAACTGGGTGGTGTCAGGGTGGGGATCGCTGCTCTGGGACTAACTGGGTGTCGATCGGCGGGTGGTGAGCAATTGCACTGGGCATCATTTGTACATTCCAAACCTTTTATTATTACTGTTGTCATTTTATTAGTACAATTATCATTATTAGTTTCTTCTTTTCTGTTCTATTAAACTGTTCTTATCTCAACCCACAAGTTTTACTTCTTTTCCCAATTTTCTCCCCCATCCCACTGGGTGGGGTGGAGTGAGTCAGTGGCTGCGTGGTGTTTAGTTGCTGATTGAGTTTAAACCACAACATCTAGTCACATATTACAAGCAAAAATTCTTTTTTTTCCCTGCATATTCATGGAACCTGTAACATAAAGCATTGAAGTTTATAATCCTATTTTCTTGAGGATTCTGATGGTGCAACATTCATAGAATCATAGAATGGTTTGGGCTGGAAGGGACCTTTGAAGATGGACCATCTAGTCCAAACTGCCTGCCAAGGGCAGAGACATCTTTCACTTGACTGCATTGCCCCATGCAGCTTGACCTTGAAGACTGCCAGTGATGGGGCATCCACAACTTCTCTGGACAACCTGTTCCAGTGTGTCGTGGTTTAGGGCCGGCGAGCAACTAACACCACGCAGCCGCTCACCCCTTCCCCCCCCAGGTGGGATGGGGGA